>JAVLVB010000835.1:2966954-2982406 GCA_032876305.1 Orestias chungarensis | reverse complement strand
CTTAGTAAATTTTTCTTTTTTCTTTCAGTCTGATTGTGGATAAACAACTGGTGGGGACAAAAAACTAAATAAACAGCTATCTTTTTAACTTTTTTGTGTTTTTATTTTTCTCTGAAAAGTATTGGAAATAAAAATGTGGGAATCGTTTATGCTTCGATTTTAAAAACTGTCACGCATACCATACAGTTTCTCCAAGGTTCGGAAAACGATTCAGCCTCATTACTTGTGCGGAAAAAAAGGGTCTTGAAGAAGTTTAGATGAGCATCCTAAGCAAACACATGCGGTAAAACTACCTTTTTGGTTTGCTGCAAGCGTAACGATGGCGTTTTATGTTGAGGCTTCCAGCGGGCTAAAGAGTTGAATCTCACTTCATCCATTATCCATACCTGCTTAATCCCATTCAGGGTACTCTGTTAAATTGCGTATTAGAAATCCATCCCTCATAAATCCATATTTTAGCTTCAGGTGCTTTAAAGGTGAAGGATTGTAGCACTTTGTGTTTGTTCAGTAGGGAAGGAAAAGAAAGTTTATAAATCCCTCTAATTATCTGCACAACTGCCGATTTACTGGGATTTTATTCAGTGCATAAACGCAAAGTAGTGCATAATGTTTTTAAATGATGCGTGGTTTTTATATTGTTTTTACAGTTACAAATCAGAAAAGTGTGGGGGTTTATTACCGTTAGGCCAACTTTGTTAAAGTCAGATGCAAATAATTTGTTTTAGCTACATGCAAATTAGTAATCTTAGTGGAAAACTAAACCTGCACTTCCCCCTAAAATCAGCGTCCCCACCATGAACCATGGTGCATGAGTTGACTGAAGCTTAGTCGGAGTAGATGTAGACATTAGAGGTTCGGTCAGAGACACCAGAATGTGACACTTTAGGCTAAATACATGTTGAACTCACCATGATGGTGAAACACAAACCCTAGATATATATATAGTCACGGCTTCAAAAAAGAATAAATTAGACCAAAGCGTGTTTATATGCTATCAAAGTCTATGAGAAGACTTAAAGGTTTATCTTTATCCAGTCAGAGTATTTTTAAGCTTTATTGCTTGAAGGCTTGCCAGTATGTCAGAGAACGGTGGTTCCAACTAGATTAAGGACATGGAAAGTTGTGGTTGTCATCGTGACCGAGTGAAAAGGTTTGAAAAGAGTCCAGGCAGATGTTTCCCAAGGCTGCAGTTTACATCAATTACTGCAATTATTTGTTTGCCTTGATTACCACCCTGGTTGTTGAAGGTCTTAAGCATAAAATGCCTAATAGACAAATGTGGGATTTGTTATGTGGGCAGCCGTTTGCTATTGTTTTGAATGGGAAGTAATGGAAAAAGAGTAATTTTTTATTTACAGCAGCCAGAATAATGAAACAATGGAAAATAACAGATGTTCAACTAAGCAGCGTGAACAAAATCACAACCCTGAAACATTGCGGCAAATGGAAACTTTGGTAATCAATTTTTATTATAGTTCTATCTTTGAAAGGCCTATAATTTACATATATGGCTGCCATGCAACCACGTTACTGGAAAAGGACAAAGGATGCACACCGCTTAGCACAAATTAATTACAATAATTCATCAGAGAATGTGTGGAAAACTGATTTCTTTTCCATAGTTACTTTCCCACTTGCACAAGCTTAGCCAATAAGGGTCAGATTAGTACTATACTGTTGTTGTTGTTTTTTTATTCTTCATGTTAGTTATGTCTTCTTTTTTTTATAAAAGGAAATCTAATAGTAGAAACCATTTCTCTCTAAATATGGTGACAGCTGGAGGGAAAATCGTCCAAAATGTATTTCCTTAAGGTCTGAATTCTTATCAAAATCTTTAAAGCTGGCTGTAGGCGATGAGGGGAATTGCTACTTCACAAAAAAAAAGAGAAATCCTTTCATGTTTATGGAGAACATCCTATTTGTCACACTATAAAAAAAGGGACCACATCAAAGGATATTGTATGCATTCACTGAAGGAAAGGAGAGCCCAGCATGTGGCAGTAACTGGCCAGCTCTGGTGTTCGCAGTTGTCCTTGGTTTATTAAACAACAACAACAAAAACCTAAACCTGCATTTATCCAGAGCTGTTGAGTCGTCTTGCAGCAGAATGCGGGATGCAGATCTCTCTGAACTGCTGTGCGGAGGCGTCTTGTTTCACTTCCACGTCACCTGCCGTCAAAAGACAAATTGCTTCTTGTACCGAGGGCAATGAGGCTTTGCAGACCGCATAGTCTCCACCAATATCTTACAACACAGATTCAACGGCCTCCTCATTTTTTGTTGATCCCACATAAATCACCCGCTGGTGCCGCTGTCAGCGGAGACCGGCGGCGATATGCAAATCAATATATAGACCCATCCATAAACTCCTCCTAGAATAGCTGTTTCCTTGTCACTGCATAAACCACAAAGCCCATGTTACGAGCACTTTCATCTCCTACTGGTTGCAAGCCTCACTTCTCTCACACCCTCTGCAACACACGCTCAGACACACACAATCTGCCCGGCAGCTTCAGAAGGCCATCAATGTGATGAAAATTGACAGATGTACTCGGATAATCCAGATGCTTTGGAAGGTCAACCCAATTCATTTGATGTGCTCTTTTTTTCCCCCCTCCATCCCTGGGTTGGGGTGTGGACGTGATTAGAATGATGAAGCTACCGGTAAACCTCCAATCCCACGATTTCCATCTGATAATTTTTCTATAAAACTTTTACGTATCGCTACGAATTGCTAGTTGCTCCTACGGGGGAAACATTATTTGGGTTTAGAGATGTTCTATGGTTCAAGATTTCGAAGCTTCCCAAGGTTATCCCAGTAAAGGCGACATCGGGTTGCGTGCTATCAATCCGTCTCGCTGATGAAAAGCTTCCCCACATCCCGTTCGACCTCGTCGATGCCCACATAACCACTGGTGTTTAATGCAGATTGCTAATGACGAGGCTACAGTGGCGTGAGGCAGCTGGAGAATGTCAGGTCTTTGGGGAAATCGGCGCCAGATTGGCCGGAGATGGGGAGGAAATTGGCCGATTATTATTTAGAAACGGGCTCTGGTGTGGTGGTGGTGTGTGAGAAAAACACATGGCTGGATAAAAAAGTTGAGCGGTAGCTTTAAAAGGGTACAGAAATGTATGATTTTAATTCCTTTTTGGGAAATATACTGTAGCCAGTTCTTATCTTGCCTGTTGTAACAGCATACCTTGATATCTTTAGTTAGTGGAAATTCAAAATACTGAAGTGTTATCTTCTAACTCTTGAGGGGAAAAGACAGAATAAAGTTCAAGACCAAATCAACACAAGACTTTAAGGGAGCTAAAACCATGATCAAACTAATGCCAGATTATTTTCTGGAAATAATCTCCTGGTAGACCAGGAAACATTTGAGAGACTTAATCCCCTCTAAACTAATCTCCAAAAGAGTGACATTTCTGAATAAATATTAATAAAACATTTTTTTCATTACTTAAACCTTGCAAATTATGATTTCCTTCAAATCAGGCATGGATTATAAAAGGAAATGTAGGGTATTATATGTGGAAGTTATTTCACCATTTTTTATTGAGATCTAAAGTGGGTAAACTCTAAATGTAGTCTAAAGATTTCAAGTTTCCACGTCAATTACATAAGATCAGTGTAACGCACTGTAATGGTTGAATACAGAAAAGCCCTTTTAAGCTGAATGAAAAGTGGTGACATGAACTTTACGTGTAGCTGACTTAATCTACCGTCTCCTGTAGCATTGATTAGAACACATGAGCTACAATCTTAAAAATGTTCATAAAAATCTCCTAAATAAATATTTTTGTTTGATTAACTCCTATGATGCACACGTTCCCCTATTCTTGAGTAAATTACTAAAATAATGCATATTATTATTATATAATGCATATGATGCAGCTGTAACTTAGAATGACAGGTTGAAAACTGTAAAAAAGAAAAGAAAGAGATGTTTTCTTCTGATCAGACCGAATATTTTTTAACTGAGATGTTTTTTACTGTTTCATGATGACAGAGTAGATTTCCACTAGAGGTCGCTGTTCTTTCATCTTCTCAAGACTCCATCAACATATTTTTCCTTTCCTTTATTTTTTATTTTTATATTACATGCATTTGAAGCACTGATAAATCTGTGAATGGATGTGAGGGGTAATCCGAATGCCTATTAGGTAGATTGCGATTAGAATTAGATTGTGTTGTTTTGTTTGTTTTTTGTCAGGAAATCACACAAGAAAAACCCACAAACAAACAACAAAAAAACCGCTTTCCATTGGTTTACCTTTAGAAAGAAACTGCTTGACATGAGATGTTTTGACTTGGATGCAGAGTAGCGGCGCGTCACCGCCGTGGGCGTGGCTAACCATGCGTAAGAACGCCTGCGCGCTGCGCTGCGTCGCAGTCTGCAGTTGCAGCCGGACTGCAGGGAAGGAAAAGCGGACCTGACTCGCGGTGATGCGGGGTGACCAGAGCAAGGAAGACACCCTGCATGCGGCATCACCTCCCGATCTTCACCCCCGGAACAACCGCGGCTCACCTACCAAATATGGATTGATTGCCTAACTGAATCTGGGGCCACCTGATCCCGTCCGGACCCGGGATGCTTGCGCAAGAAGGAGAAGTCCTTTTTATCGTGCGTATCCGACACCATGCGCCGGATCTGTTTGCAACTGGGTGAAATAATTGGCGCAATGTTCTAGCAGTTCCAGAGAAACTCCTTAGACAGTTTGCGATACCTTTGGTTTCTTCTATTTGTTGTTCCTTCAGTGCGCGCAGCCTAGACTGATTGAGCTGTCTCAACTTTGTTCTTCTAACTATCTGCATCGATGGCTTTGCCGGACGCGGGAGTACCCGGAGAGGGCCCCCCTTTCCCGGAGATCATAGAGCTGAATGTGGGCGGCCAGGTGTACATAACGCGCTACTCCACGCTCACCAGCGTGCCGGACTCCCTGCTGTGGGAGATGTTCAGCCAGAAGTCGGCCAAATCCCTGGCCAGGGACACCAAGGGCCGCTTCTTCGTGGACCGCGACGGCTTCTTGTTCCGCTACATCCTGGACTACTTGCGGGACCGGCAGCTGGTTCTTCCGGACCACTTCCCGGAGCGCGGCCGCCTGCAGCGGGAGGCCGAGTTCTTCCACCTGCCGGAGCTCGCGAGGCTCCTGGCGCCCAGGGTCAGCAAGCAGAACTCGCTGGGCGACGAGGGCTGCCCGAGCGACCCCGAGGACTCGTCGCCCGGGTTGGAGTCGGCGGCGCGCAGCCTGGGCGCCGCGGCGGCGGCTGCGTCCGCCTGTGCCGCGGCCGCGGACGGTAAGCGCTCCGGGTTCATCACCGTGGGCTACCGGGGCTCCTACACCCTCGGCCGCGACAGCCACACCGACGCCAAGTTCCGGCGGGTGGCGCGCATCATGGTGTGCGGGAAGACCTCGCTGGCCAAGGAGGTGTTCGGAGAGACGCTGAACGAGAGCCGCGACCCGGACCGGCCGCCCGAGCGCTACACCTCCCGCTACTACCTGAAGTTCACCTTCCTGGAGCAGGCCTTCGACAAGCTGGCGGACGCGGGCTTCCACATGGTGGCCTGCAACTCCACGGGCACGTGCGCCTTTGCCCACGAGCAGACGGACGACAAGATCTGGACCAGCTACACTGAATATGTGTTCTACCGTGAGTGAGAGCGTCGGCTTCACCCTCACCCACTCCCCCACCCCCAGCTCTCCTCCGGCCTCCAACCATCCCATGTCCTCCTCTCTGATGGCTCTGGTTCAGTAGATGTACTCTAGATGTTGTGTCCTCCTCCTCCTCCCACACCCCCACCGTTTTCTTTGCAGCCTCCAGCTTTTATCCTCTGGGTTCCTCTGCAAGTCCATTTTGAAGCTTCTTCTTTTTTTCCACCCATCCTGGTCACCTTCAACTCCAGCTGTTGACCTCTCAACCCATCCAGTTGTTGTCCCCAAAAACTTGCCCAGCAGCAACCCATCAACCTGTTTATTTTATGAAACTGATTCCTAATATGTATTATTCTCCTATGTATCTTACATAAAGCTATCTACTGCATTTGGTGAAGCACAAAACTGTATCCAAGAGCCGATATTTCCTGAAAACATGTGTCTGTGGTTGTTAATCTCAGTCATAGGGGCATAAAAAAAAAGGGCTGAAAGATTTGTGGTGATGTATAAAAGCTCCACTTCCCTCTGCTTACTCAAGCAGATCAGACTCTCTCCAGCTCCTCTGAACTAAATTACCAAATAATTGGACATCTTATCAGCCTTGAGGGACACAAGCAGCCACCCCCCTCCCCTGGACAAGATAGGATTGTAATCTAATTTCCTTCCCTTTTTCCCCCCTATTATTTTGATTTTTTTTCTTTACTTCATTAAATGTGTTCAGTACCATGTGGTTTTGGGAATTTGCCATAGTTAATGTGTGCGCTCGTCATTCTGAAATGGATGAGACTTTCTACGGCATTGCGGACTGGGAGTCAAACGGAGCAAAGCTGTTTCGAAAGAAAGTCGACTTGTGTGTGGAGTTTCTAGTTGAAAGGAAATTGGCTGGAGGGGGAAATATACAAAAATTAAACATCAAAAGATCTCATAGTCAAAGACAAAATATGTATATGAAAAAGAAATACTGATTGTTTGATAGATATGGTAATATTTACAGAGAATAGGGGATGTTTGTTTTTGTTCCTATTAAAGGGCTTGTTTTCTACTATTATTCATGTCTTTTAAAAGACCTCCACCACTGATTCTTGTTGTCCTCATAATTGGCAAAAAACAAACTAAAAAAACAACCATTATTCTAAATACTTGAGTCAGTATTATTTGAAAGGTTCTGCAGATTTGTTGATATCGTTGACTGTAAGCAAATACCCAGCAGAGTAGGATTACCATGACGGCAGGCAAAGCCAATTGTCTTCTCACTACTGTGGCAAAGGTTGCTTTAAATACAGCAACTTAACGTGTGACTAAAGCATTGTTTTGAATTTGGAATGATTTCTATTGCTTGTGTTGGTTTAAATTTGGTATGAATTCAGATCAGTTTGTCCTCGCTATTGATAATAGGGGCCAAAGGTGTATTAGTGTTTTTGAAAATTCTTTAAACAGTTGCGATTTCTTTAAAAAGAAGCCGATGGTTGTTTACACACAAAACAGGCACTTTCTTGCTTTTTAGTGGGCATTGAGTCTCACTTGAAGCCATTTGCACATTTGTGCTGTGTAGAAGACAATTGGTGATGCGCCTTACCTTGTCTTAACTTTCTACAATGGGAATGATTGCCTAAAGGTTTCAAAAACGCCTTATGCTTAAGCTGTTAAGATGTTTGTTTGTTTTTTAAGTCTGGAGTTGTTTTTAAGTGGTAGGAGTCTATTTTGGGCTCGTCTCCTCACAGGTTACCCATTAGTTTAAAGGGCCCAGCATGGTCGTGCCGAAGCTGAACTCTCAACACAGTTACTCTCAACCCTTCAAGGTCCACGAACCGAGCCGAGCTTCTGCCATCCGCTCCCCGCTGCGGTATACGTCATGGTGGTTTGATATATGTAGACGTGGTGATTGTGGCAGAGGAACATCTGCGACAATAAACTGAACTGAATCCAGCAGCTCGACTCGACCATGCAGAGCCCTTTAGTCTCCAGTTGTTCTGGATTTGTGATAAAGAAGACAGTAAGGTAAGGTAATATTTACTGTTACTTTTTAACCCAACCTGAGAAATCCTGAAATATTACTTTACGGTGTTGTACTTGAGTGTCCAATCTGGCATCCGGACAGGTGGGATTCGTCACATACGTCGGGACATAAGTTTTTCACGATTAAAATAATTCAGTCTACGGTAAGAAGGTTGCAGTTTAATGTCATAAACAGTGTGTTTCTGTATGACGCAGTGTTTTGGACACGTTTTACGCCTGTTGCGGTCCGTAGGTTACATAGGGGTTAGCAGAAGGAAAGCAATTTCTCAAATCGATAACCGCTCTCTTTCTTTTCCCTTTTTTTTTCAAAACAAACACATTTTAAAGCGCTAATTTGCTGCTACTTTCTTTTTTTCATTAACAATTATTCGTTAAATAATTATAATCTTCACCTTAGCCTTCCCCAGTAAAGAAAACCTCTTCTGAGCAGAACCTAACACTGGCTTAATGTTTAGCTCTCTCTCCCCTCAGGCTCTGTTTTTCATCTTTCCATCTGTTATTCCTTTTTTTCCCCCCCGTTTTGTTTTTCTCAGCTTGGTCTCGTATCGGGTGCTTGACCAGAAAACAGCCAAGACAGAATCGAGGACATGCATAGATAACGAGCTCTCTTAAAGCAGATTACAAAACCCTTGTTTCGTTGCCAATAATTGACCGAGTTACACCACAAATCAAATACTGGTGAACCTGTGTAGCTTCCCGCTGTGCAACAGTTTGCCCATTTATGTAGAATCAGAACACGTTCAGCATTTTACTGCACACTCGCAGACAACAAAGCTATTACTGATTACACTAGAAAAACAATCGGGTCATGTTTATGTAGGTGTAGTGCTCAAATGTCATTTTATGAACCCTGACTCATATTTTCCTTTTCATTGAGGCATTGTCAAACGCCAATTGCTTTGGTGTAATACCTCTAAACCAGTCTCGGTGTGGCCTAGATAAATGCATCGCTGATGAGTTGTGAAACATAGAATTGGCTCCCCTCTAGGATAACAGATGATTTTAGAATGAGGCCACGTTTTGTCCTCGGAGAAGATGACAGTATGCTGTCAGCAGAGTCGCCCAAATAAACACAGCCGGGGGCAGCATTATTCTGGCACCGCTGTCCGGCATGCTATGGCAACACCGGAGTACCAGGGTTGGCCATTAGCACACGCATGGAAAGATGAGCCTCATGCGTAAAATTCCAGGCAGCCCGTGTCCGTCCTTATTCCCAAGAATGGCCTTGAGGTTCAACATTCAACAAAAGGGAGCGTGGGGTGTGTTGGCGCTCAGACGTTAAACAGGACCAGCAGCACGTACACAGCCCACTCTGGGATGATTAACTGCTTCTTTATTTTTTTTCACAACACTCGTGAATCTTGGCTGAAAAGTTAAACCCACCTGAGTGAGTGCGGTGCAGGACTCAGGCTTTGTTTGTGTATGAAGTGTCACAATAAAGATATTTTAAAATTAAATTTATGGCTTCATTTGTTTCCTAAAAGTAATGTAAGGAGGAATAGTACTTTTAATTTTGAGGTACCTTTCAAACGCTGTTCACACTGATTTCTCATGTACGGTTTTCTTGACCAGCTCGTAGAACTGCATAAGAGTCTAAACCTTTAAACTCTCAAAAGCATTCCACTTTTGCTCTGGCTCTACTTTTGTTGTCCTGCTGGAAGGTTTCCATCCCTGTAGTTTGTGGCAAACTGGACTTCTTATAGCATTTTTAAATCTTATAAACAGATTCTTCGCATAAGATCTCTGCTGCTCCTCCAGAGTTGGTATTGTTTTTTTTTTTTTTTTTACTGGTTTCTGATCCATCCTCGGCTTAGCCATCTTCTAATTTAGGTGGATACCCATGTTGGCAGGCTATTATTCCCTCTTTCTTCCTATTTGTATTAGATTGGACACTCCTAAATAAGATATTCAAAACCTCTTGAAACTTTTATCCCTGACCTTTCTGCAGTGTTCCCTGTTCTTTTCAGGCTATGACCCCCAGAACAACTGTACTGTAGGCTGGCGACCCCTTATTGACAATAAGGTGATCCTTTGAAAAATACCCAAATGTTTAAAATACTTTATATGTGGTAATAGATTCATTTAATTCAAGATATATTTATTTATTTACTAATCTACTTTTGGACCTCCATTCACCAGTAGGAAAATCATTTTGCACCCACTTGGTGTCTACCTTGAGGGTTTGACTCCCGCTTTGGGAACATCTGCTCCAACAAACCTGTGAGCCCTTCACAGAACAGCTAGATTTATACTGACATTAAATCACAAACAGCTGGACTGAATTTGGGTTTATTTAGGGGTATCAATAAAACTGGGTGAATACAAATGCACAACATCACTTTTGATTATTATTTTTCTAAGGCATTTCAAGCAGGATCCATTACTTTCCTTCTACTTATGCGCTGCTTTGTGTTGGTCTGTCATAAAACCTGAGGTTTGAGGTTCTAACATGATTACATGTGAAAAGTTGAAATGGGTATAAAGATATTTCCAACGCTTCATTTAAATGCGGTTCTGTTATTGAACCCATCCTCACTGTAGCCAGCTTCACTCCTTTCATCTGATTCCTGTCTCATAGCCAGCTGGGTCATAGCTCCTGTATTGGAGAGGAAAGTGAAGACAAAGGAGGAGATCAGAGAAGTACTCACACGCCTCGAGTGAAAGAAAATTGGAAAATGGGACAAGGAAAAACCAAATACTTGAGTTGATGCGAGAAGAATCTGGGACAGCATTAAAGACTTGTGACTCCAGGCTGATCTCGTCTTCTCAACGGCTCCGGCATTAGCCGTCCTTTTGTTTGGAGGCATTCACGATTGTGCTGATTAAGTCCTCACAGGCCAGAGCCGTCATGTGTTTCTTTGGAGTTTGCCGCTTCAGTCAGATACTGTTACCAACAGATATTTTTTTCCATTCAAATTTATTTAATTTTGTTAAAGTTAAATAAATGGGTGGAATTGTATGTTCCTCATATATAGCTTTATAGCTTAAGATGCTTTATCAAGATAATTATTCCTCCTTTGTTGAATTCACTGAGGAAGATCTGATCATTTGCTGATTCATGTCCCTGATTAAAATTCTGGCACACTGACAGAATTTGACAAACTCTTTTTTTTCAGGCTGTATTTTTGTAATATTTGACTAAAATGTTCGTTTATCTTCTTGACCAGAGGTAAGGAACTTTTACTCTCCAGTGTCGAAAGATAAACTTTTTCATAATTGTCCGCTCCAACGGAGAAGTGTTTATGGAATCAAATAAAGTCAATTCATTTGTATTTTTATGTTTCGATACAAAGAAAATCCTTTAAAGGAGAAAAACGGGGAATGAACTTGCTTTCTGCAATTCTATCAGCAACAATTATGGAACAAACATTATTATTTATCGCATGATTCATTTATTTGTTTTAAAAGTTCTAATAAGCAATTACATTAAAAAAAGCATGAAACTGATAAAACTAGCCTTTAGTGTGAGCTGCTGTATGTTTTAGCATGGTGAATGTTTTATTCAAAATTGCTTTCAGTTTATTGCTTAAAAAGCTGGCAACAGATTTTCTGACGTGAGGGACTTCAGATTATGCGGCATCATTCACACTTGTTGAACTTTCAGAAAAAACTTCATTCATTCATCAATAAACAATGTCTGTTCTGTGTGCTGAGAATGACTGCAGCTCTGATTATTCCAACCTTACATGTCATTTTTTATTAATCCTGAGCGTCTCTTTGAACTTCTACGTTATTATAGACTTTTTTTTGTGTGTGTGTGTTTTTTTTTTATCGTTTCAAAAATCGTAGAAATATTTTGAAGTCCTCTGGCAATTTTCACTTTGGAGTGTTGAATTTGAGATCCCCGTTCGATGCATTACTGTTAATAATTTATTAGAAAAATAATCCAGAGGTTAAAAACGGAATCACAACCTTGAAACCAAGGTTGTAAAACACAAACATGCTCTAACTTCTCATGTATATACAGTAAAAAAAAACGATCTGTAGCTGCAGTAAGGCTGACGCTAAAGTCTGTCTTTTATTTTGGCATCGATAGACATTTGGTATGGTCATCTTTTGCACCTTTGTCTCATCTGTGCGCAATCCGAAACATACCTTTGAAGATTACCAGGCTACATCATTTTTTTCATGAATGCAGGCAGAACATATGTTACAGCATCAATGCAGAATGACTCATCCTTTCCGGTTTCGGTTCAGTCAGACTTGTCCGCATGCTGTTGGTTCTGTTTTGTCAGAGCGTTTGAGACCAACTGTGACTCTTTGCTTACCTGTGTTTTCTGTCGCTCGCGATGTCTACTTTTAGATCTGCGTAACAGCATGCTCTCCTTCCATCTTGTTTTGTTATTCTCTTGTTTGTGTTTAAAACGGCCTTTGCAGAACAGGTTGGATAGGTGTGAGTGGCCCACTGCATTAGGCGGGTCAGAGCTGGAGTGGCAGGGACAGCAAGGTCTGGAAAAAGGCCTGCAGAACCAGGAGCACTCCCCTCTCTTGCAAACGTGCTGAACAGGCTGCTGGGATCTCTAATCCTGAACAAATGACACAAACATGCACCAAGATAGGGAAGTTGCTAGGAGAAGCAAGCCTCCAGTGTTCAAACTATCAATATCTATCTATCTATCTATCTATAAAACACTTTGTCTTGGTAATTATTTTTCACGAGATTAATAAGAAGGTGGTGATATCTAGTAAGCATGCAGTTGAACAAAATGTTCATCATCACAGTGTGATTTCTGTGTTCTCTTCTTTGAAGATATGTGCAAGCCTTTATGAGCTTTAGCAATATCATGGTTAAGCCATGCTGCCATATAAACACACACACAAACACACGTATACACAAATTATTTTTCTCAATCCTTGTGGGGGACTTTCCATTGACTTTCAATCATTTGCAAGGAGTTTCTATAGTCTAACTCTGCCTTTGGCCTTAAACCTAACTATTACCTGTTCATGCCTGATCCTAAATAATCCTAACTCAAGTCACACGATCCCATAAAACAGCTTTGAGGATTTGGTCCCCACCAGGAGCAGCCAGTCCCCACAAGTATAGCATTTGTTAATTTAGTCCCCACAATGTAGCAAATACATGGCCGCACACAAACACACACATAGGGTACAGTAGCACAGGCCTGAGGCATCTTCATCTCACTGTGCCGGGTTATTTATAGTGAGTTTGGCATTTGGGCCAGATGTGAACCTTAGTCACCACATCGGTTTGTCTGCAGCTGGGATTGGAGGCGCACACATGTCCCATCACCTTAACTTCACTGTCATATCCTGCGAAAAGAAACTGTCCAAGAACAGACTGCAGCCCAGAACAATTGAGGTGACACCCCTCATTGTTTTGGAGAGACAATGCAATTGATGAATACATGAAGGAAAGCAACAAGAAGTCCAACATAAAAAAAAAAAATCTGCACACGAATTGATTTGTACTAATAACTGACCACAGCCTGATAAATTTTAAAGAGATACAGTTTGCAGAAAACAGGATAACTAATTATATTAAGCAAGAACTGAACCCGAGGTACTGATATTGTTTAATAATTGTCCTTTAACGCAGCTATAGCTTAACATCATACATACATACGTACATCATTGTGTGATATTTTTGTCAATTATTTCAAAAAGTGAAAAGTAATATAGATACATACAAATACAGTCAAATCCCTCCAAAATGTAGGCAGTTCTTTTTCTTGTTAGCTTGATAATTATGAACCAAAGTTAATGAAAACTCAAAAACAAGTGACACCAATGTCAGAGTTCGGAAAAATATGTTCATTTCTGCGCACCTAATTCTATTAGGCCTACTTTGCATAAATGATTGCATTAATGTAGAGTTGCATTTAAGTTATCACTCTGTTTTTTTCTGGAGATTAATGAAAGCCCAGCTTGTTTGATTAGAGGCTTTTTGACTATTAGCTTTGTTGTTTTTGGTGTTTATCATCTTCCGTTTTGGCACCTTAAGTAGTCTTGCTGGAAAATTGAATCAGCATCTCCACGGAGCTGAAAGCAGAAGGAATCATGAAGTGTTTCGAAGGTTTCCTCGTAGATGGCTGCATTGGCTGCTGCCTTTAGATAACAAAGTGAAGCAATAGGGCAGAGATCATGGCTCCCCAAATCCTCCCCAGCTGCAGAAACCTCACCCTGGAGATGAGCATCATTGCCTCACCCCTCTTCCAACACAACTACCAACTGAGCCACTGCCAGGGCGCTCAGGCGTTGTATTTGTTTCTTTAAGCCGTGATAATCTCTGTTCCTGGTGTATCTTCTTTTATCACCTTTTTTCTTCTACTTAGCATCACTTTTTTAACATTTTTTTAATTACACCTGGATGCAGCATTATGTGAAAAACCAGCTTCTTTAACTATGACCTTTTGTGGCTCACCCTTATTTTGGAGGGTGCAATTTATTGCCTTTTGTACGTTCGTCAGGTCAGCAGTGCGACCTTCCTAGGATGTTTGGGTTTTATCGTCTCTCACAGCTGCACTCGCGTGGTCAACCACTTGGATATTGTCATTAGTTAAACTCCTCAGCATCGCAGCTTCTCTGTTTGTGTCACACCTCGCTGGATTATTTTCCCACACTGCTTATGTTCAAGATGCGTTCCCTCTACTAGACTTCCTCTAAGTTCTCATTGGATGAAAAACAACAATCAATGTTTCCAATATTTGACTTTAAAATTACAAAAAATATATATATTTCTAAGTTATTCAATTTTTAGAATGCTAAATATTGTGTTTTTCTAATTTGTAAGCCACTATAAGCAACATTTCAAGAATGTGGCTCTTGAAATATTTCACTGTGTAATATATCTAATTAATGAGGTTCATTTTCTGAAATGTGACCAAAAATGTTTTTTTTTTCCTGATATTTACAATTTATTTTAGATGAACAATCCTGCAAAGAGCAGGATTTTCCCCTCACATGAATTTGACAGAGGTATCCTCATTTAATAAAGTGTAATATGATTTTGGCAGCTAGAATACCTTCTACTTGTCTCTGATAAGTATTTAGAAAATATTCAGGATCTTTTGGGACATTTTGACTATTTTTCCATCAGTGCATTTGTTTGATCTGTCCCTGATGTTGGAAAACAACAATTTTGTTATTTTATCCACTCAAGCAGATCTTGAGGTGGATGATGTAATCAACTTCACGAGGTTTTAAAATCAGTCCATCACACATAGAGAGAAATCCCTGTAGTTCAAAAGGTTTATGCGTCTTTTGTACTGTGGTGTAACCAAGGAGTATAATGTTGTCTGAGGTGTTGCTAGGACGGGATTCTCCTCGGCCATCTGGAGAATCAGGCTTTAATCTGTCCATCTAATTATCAGTAATCTGTGCAGGCCGGATTGTCCTTGTTGCAGCTGTTAAGAGCTATAGTGTGTTGTTGTTAAAGATCCTGGCGTGTACCGGGTAAAAAAGGGGCAAACTTTTTCCACAGCTCTAAATATAATAAAATACACTTGCTTGTAAGTCACTGACGTTTTACGCATACATTTAGTTGAACATTTTGTCCTTTTCTTCAACTTTGGCTCCCGTATTTGCTTCCTCCCATTCGGCAGCTGCACTCTCAGTCTCCAGCTGTTTACGTCAGACATTTCCTTCACATTATGCAGAATGACAGATTCGTAATTGCTCCGAGACTTGGGAGTCCACTCCAGAGATTTTGACACGGGGAACTGTGCTTATACACCAGCATGTCAAATGACTCTGACAAAGACATTATTATTATTGCCATGACTTATCACCCCCCCCCCCCCCCCCCCCCCCCCCCC
>JAVLVB010000835.1:2935059-2966854 GCA_032876305.1 Orestias chungarensis | reverse complement strand
TCCTTTCACAACACCAGGAAACCACATTATGCGTATCCTTACACATGAAATTCTACATTCACTCTGTGAAACATTACTATGCATCCCTGGTGCGTCAATGTCCTCTTGTTTGTCATTTTCCCCATCCGGCGGCCAAAGCACCTGTCGGCGGAGGCTGTGAATTTTAAAAAGTAACCAGGGCGCCATTGATCATTTCATATCAATTCAGCTACAGTTCAGAATGTTCACACCCGAGTTTCACATCATCTAGCTTTTGTCCAGGCTCTGTGTTTATGGAGAGAAGCCATGACACAGTTTCGCCTAATCACTTAAAAGAACCTGGATGGCATCACTTCACCTGAAGTCCATCAGTTTGTGAGTGCCCTGAAAATCTGCCAAGAACGTTTTTCAAAGTTGGCTACAGAGCTTTTAGACGTTGTGCATACATCTATGCTTTCAGATGTTTTACAGAGCCTGAGAAAAGCTGTCATTCACACTTCTAAAGAAATAATACTCTACACTGAAAGCTAAAAGCTTGAATCAAACGTATCTATTATTAGTAAAATAGTAGAAAAAGCTGATTTTCAACAGTTGTGTAACCTCGTGACACTAAATGGATGCTTTGACATCTTCCAGTCTGGTTTGTAGTCACATCACAGTACCAACATTTGAAACTTTTTAGACTTGGCTTTAGTGGATCTTAGTGCTACATTCAACACAGTCTACCACATAACATCTTGTTAGACAACTTGTTAAAAAGTGTTTGGGACTTTCTGTCAAGCAAGGCACTTATCTAGTCCTATTTGAGATAGGGACTATTTTGTGTGTTTAAGTAACTACAAACCGGAGCTACTAAAATTATACATGGAGATTCTCCAGATGCAATTCAGGGGTCTGTGTTGTTAGACATCTATATGTTCCCAAACTTATGTTCCAAAATGCAAATATTTACAAACATCTCACCAGGTGACTTTAATCCAGTTGGTCAAATGCAATGATCAAAATGAGAATCTTTCAGTTAAATGAAAATAAAACGAAGGTAGTAATGTTTGAGGAAAACACAAAAAGACTAAAAGTCAGCACTGAGTCAGCTTAAAACCAATGACCAAGCCCAAAAATTATACAGCCTCAAGAACATTTCAAGGATCAGGGTATTGTCATCTCAGCAAAACCTGTGCATATTTTTTGTTTTCAGTGGCTTGTGCGTCTGGAAAGCTGTTTTAATGAGTCTCCATAAAAAAAATAAAGTAGCTTGAGAAAGTTCAGGAAACTCATAGTACCAAGAGAGTGAATCACTTAACTTAACTTTTTATATGTTTACATTGTCTATCACCGAATAACTTTGCAGTTTATTTATAAATCTCTAAATGGTCTGAAACTGCCATACCTTTTTGATCTCGTAGTCTGTTCTAAACCAACTAGAACCACAAGGTTAAGTTTAGTTAAAATCGCAAATGGTGAGGTAGCGTTCAAATGTTAGGCTGCAGTCAATAACTACCTGAATGAATCAGTTCTGTTTGAACTCTAAATTACCTTCAAACAAGATCGAAAACCTTTTTATATACTGTTACATTTCAGTAATCCACTGATGTGACATGTATAGCCATTTGAATTGTCCTGTAGATGAACTTTGCAACACAAATAAACCTTTCAGTGTAGCTTAAAGTATAAAGTCAGAGCTAAAACACATGTTATTTTAAAGAAAATGTCTTCATAGGAAGAAAACATTTGAAACCAACCAAATTTCAGCTAGTCAATGACAGGCTTTTTTCAAGCCATGTGTCAAAAACACTTCAATTCGCCGACCCGAAAATGAAAGTTGCACAAAAGACGTAAAGAACTGCTTGACCTGGAACTGTTTGCTTTTAGAGCTGGCAGGGCTTCTCTTCCTTTGTGCAAGCTACTCTCTCCTAACCCCATTCCACCAAAGCTTATTTTGCGCGTGCTCTGCTGCACGTGTGCTTCATCAGGCACAAATGCGGACACGGATAAATGCAATCCTGTATTACGAAAATTAAAAGATTATTTAATGCAATACTGATTCTGCCTTTTCAAACCTTTTCTATAAGTTGAAAGAACTATTTTGACTATTCTTCTGATGTATTTTAAAATGAGGTTTGTGGTAAAGGTTGAGATCCTAAAAGACCAGCATGTTGCAGATTACCTTCGGTGAATACATTCTCTTTTATTTGCAGCAAAGTAAAGAAAGTATATGAAGGTGGGAGGCAATATGTCACCCTTGATGTTCTTGTGTGAAAAAGGATTTGAGACAAATAAAATGTTTTTCGTAATGATTCCCACCGCTTGACCGATTTTATTTGCTGCATTTCCAGTCACACTGAACACTCGAACGGCTTTATCCAATGCGCAGAGATTGTTAGCTGAGCAGGGAGATTTTTATAATTAGGAAATATAATTTACAGAACAGGATTACGATGTAGCAACAGAATGGAAAGAGACAAAGTGCAACGGCAAGAATCAGGAAACAATGGTAGGAGCCAGTGGAGAACAAATAAGCTGGAGAGCTTATATAAACAGAAGAAAGGTGGAGAGTGGCACAGAAACCAGGGGGAACCAATCAGAGGCAAACGGAGGCAGGAGGCCGAGGGAGATTAGAGAATTGAACACAGCTGAGTAGGGAAACAAGCAGACAAGCCGAAGGATGGCGAAAGACAAACAAAGGAGGTATTTGATGGGAAACCAGAAACTAACTGAGTAAACAAACAAACAGAAAGAAACAATAATGTAGAGAAATAAGTCTAAACACAGAGCTAAAATCACTCGCATAAACAGTAACGGAACAAAAACAGAAACTAAAGGTACACAACACCTGAGGATCATAACAACAAGCTGCCGATTGAAAAAAGGACAACTGTATTTTATGAGTCTGTCCTTGATAATATCGTACGTGTAATACATAACACAAAAATTTTCGGTTTATCCATAACAAACCATGGAGGACACATTTTCAAACTGAGTGGTGTTAAACCCCGGCAACTGGGACGCGTTAGTGTCACCATTAGCGGTAATGATGGTAATGAAGGGATCTGAAACACTAAACAGATGGGGGAGACTAAAAGAAGCAAGAACAAAAAGGAGGGCAGAGAGTGCAGGGTGTGTGTGTGTATGTGTGTGTGTGGGAATAAGCTTTAGCTTTTGCATATATCCCAGGAGAAGTGGCCCATGGAAAGAGTTGAGTGCTCTTTTTTTCCCTGTTCTCCTCCATAAGGCTTAACAGTGAAGGAAAGCTCGGAGCCCATCCCCCAGTGGATTATTCTTCTGACACACCGTTAAGCCACCCCGTACTCCCACGTCCAGGCGATTTTGAAACACATGTATTAATTATGAGAGACACCGAACATGCAGCCAAGCACACATCGGAGAACTTCCCTCCCCTTTCAACCCCTGTAACTTCATCTGCATCGTCATTCGGCAACTCTGCCTTGATTTGTCCCATTCCTTGCACAAAACCACCCACACGCAACCACACCAGCACACGCAGAAAGCACGCTTATGTTTATCCGTGCACGCTTTAGAAAACAAAGGAGACATTCAACCGTCCATTACTCTGACGTGCTGGCTTGAGATTCTCTGTCAGTTTCAGGTGTTCGGAAAGCCAAGTCAGAAGGACACCTATCTGTGACCATCTTTGTTGGACGCAAGCAGCTTTCAAGTTATATAAGACAGGTTGGTAAGAGGAAAGCAGGACGCTCCTGTGTTTGCATAGTGTGCACTCAGCTTTGTCTTTGGCATATTGTGTCTCTGCATGACCATCCATGAAAGCATGTGATAGAGATTAGCCATTATTGCACATTCTCCATGATGCAGCATGCACATTGTTGTTTGATTGCTTCATGGAGAATAGGAATGTCTGTGACTCTGCTGATAATGGATGACAAGGCTTGCATTAGCAGCCTACTTGTTCTAGCCTCATGTCCAAATTGAACTGGGTCCAAGCATCCAAACTGTAAAGGTAGCGGACACATATATAAAAAAAAAACATAATAAAGACAATTGCTTCTGAAACCTTTCCCAATGTTAAAAGAATATGCAGTGACTTGCGAAGTATTAATTCCTTTTTACATTTCTCATTAACCCTGAGTGTTAGATGTAGAACTGTGAAGAGGAAGGAAAAGGATTCATGGTTTTCAAAAATGTTTAATAAAATGACCAAAAACCCGCCTTAGATGTATTTTGACATTTCAAGTGCCACAAAACTATCCTTATTAATAAAAAGGTTTACTCTCTGAGTAAATTTAATTGAAACATAATTGAATGTGCAATGATGGTAAATACATATCCCAACACAACTGCAGCTGTAATGACAGAAATTAGCTTTTCTAAAACAGGGTCAGGACTGAATTCAAATGCATCCACACGTTTAAGCGCTTTATTTGTAAAAAACAATTAATATATTAAAAAGCCATATGACAGCCATGTAATACTTTGCGTCTATCATATAAAATCCCAACAAAATATACTGAAAATTCGGGGTTGTAACTTGAAAAAAAACAACTCAAGGAGTATGAACAATTTTGTGTGCCCCTTTATTTTTTTATTCACTAATGATTCAGTGGATATGTTGAAGTAATGGCTTGATAAATCCCATATTATAGGAAGATAATTGATTTCCTGCATTGCTACTATCATATTCAGTACATAAGTACATTAGTGCATGAGGTCATGTGGTGTCTGTGTTGTATGTTGGGAGGAATAATATTGTAACTGAACTGAAATTTTGACTATAAATGAAACATATGGAAAGCAATCTGGCGTGTGTCACCTTAAAGAAAGTAAGAAACATCTATGAAATAGAAAAAGCTGTTATTTGAATTCTGATGTTAAAAAGAGTATTTCAGAAAGACAGAGGCGATGTGAACCTTTGACTTTACATATGAATGTTCACAAGCCTCTCTGTATGAGACGTCCCCCATCAGCAACCTCTGTTTTCACACTGGGATGAGATAAAACATTCCCTATGTTTAAAAAATATTTTGTCAAGCTTTGGTCAGGAGCCATACTAGAACCAATTTTTTTCTTTTGATATAATGAGCTTCTTTTTCTGATAATTTCTGCTACAATTATTCTCCTACAGTTGTTACATCTTTTGTACTCACAAGGAAAACTGCAAAGCTGAAGGCTAAGTTGGAAGTTGGTGAGCCAGCTAGCATTTTCTTTACCATTTTTGAGTAATAATAGTATATTTTGCAGAATGAAAAAATGAGACACAATATCATAACTGCCTGTTCCAACAGAGCAGGGCTGTCGCTGTATGAGCATGAGAAAAAGGTCAGGATGAGAAGTCGTCAGTTTCAATAAGCTGGACCACAACGTCACATCCAATCCCAAGTGAGGTCCTTTTCCTATTCCCAGTAAAAACCCTTGAATTCCAGAGGATGAGCAGGAGGCCCGGATTTGTAATCCCTCAGCGAGGGGCTTGCCCTCCATTGCCTTATTAGGTTGCGTGTCTCCCTGAACGACATCATGGACATCATCCTCTGGGATGATATCCAGGCATGAATTTACAAAACATATGAACATGTGAAAGGATCTTCATACATTTACACTCCAAACATCTGTTTAAAAAAAAATTTTTCAATGAAATACGAAGCCTGATTGCAACCATAAGCAACCACAGTAGAGGCTGATGAGTGTTTCGAATTCTTTAACTGAGCTATTAATATTTTTCTGTTAGTTTTCTTTACACTGTAGAATTTGGTATGTTACCTTATCAAAGCAGCACCTCATATAAGATGAGCTTTAAATGTATTCCAGTAGAGGGTAGATGTCTTCAGGAGGTTTGCTTTGGTTGTGCGCATTCAAGGGTTTCAAAAGTTTTCTTTCTCCAAGAAGATTTTTTTGTCCTTTGATAGCTGCTATTTGCTGCCAGGGGCTCATTTGGCTTGAATGCGTGTCTTTATCTAAATCACTGGAATCACGTCTCTCCAAACCACCAGGCCTGCTTGTTTCTTCACTCTCCGTTTCTTTGTTGGGGATGTAATTATGGTGTTTGAAATGTTCATTTCAGCTACTTTCACATCGCTTGTTCTCACTGTTCCCTCCAGTTAGGAACTCTAGAGCATCTTATAAATATTTATAGTTTATTTTTATCCTTTCTTCAAAAAACTGAAATAAAAATAAAAAAAGGGGGGGGGGGTCAGAGGTGAATTGACTGATGCTAGGTAAAGCTCAATCACATACTTTAATAATTTCTTTGTTTGCTTTATTTAAGATATGTGAACTAAAAACGTATTTATCTAAAGTAACTGAGCAAGAGAAATGGACCAAGCAGAGGATTAATAATTGTCTTATTGTGACAAACATGGCTCATGTAATTGCTTTAAACAATTTAAGTTTAGTGCACAATGATACGCAATGGCGCAGGGATATTTGGCAAACCAGATCTGTGTCAAGTTGTTTTGAAAATGCTGTCAAACTAGGTTATAAGTGAGATAGAGATTAGATGTTATCTAAGGAATTGCTAGAATTGCTGAATGAGTTAAAACTACTGAGGAAATACAAGGTTTTCAAAGTCAGCTTTTTTCACATTGGCTACCCTGATTCACCAAGACGATAGATTTCACAGCAGTTTTAAGTGTTATAAGGTTTATTTTACATGAATTGCTTTTTTTTTTTAAATGGGTTGTTTGAGGATTAACTGTTAGATCAGGACTAGTTTATGCTTTGTTAAAGTTAAGATACTAGAAACAAACAAAAAAAAACTCACTATTATTTCCGAAAAGAGCCCCACAAAATATGTAATATAACAAAATATGCTTTTAGGATATTTACAGTTTAGTAAAACAGAAGGCCAGCAACCTGGGTTTTTGGGAGTTGGTAATGTTTTGGTTGTAATATTGTACTAATGGTCCACATGGGTTAATCTCCAACTGCTTTGCACATTTAAGCTGAATAAGATCACATAATTTGTAAGAAAAAAAGTAATTGTCGATGTAGTCAATACAAAAAATATATTTTAGTAAGCATCACAAGTTTGTTAGCTTGTCAAGCTCTTGCATATCACAAGAACTCCCAGCAAACCTGCATTTGTATTTCTATGGAGGACTAATTTGATTGTGAACGATGTGTAAACTCATGTTATTCATGCTTATTTGGATTCTGAACCTTAGATTTTTTTTCTTTTTTTTATATATTTGTCAAAGTCAGCTTTCAATTCAAGTTTGGTTTTAAGTGTAGTGCAATTAAGCTCCGACAAACCAATGTTCACCTATCTAAAACACAGCAAAGCTTAGGATGACTGAATCTGCTGGCATCCAAAAAGCTCCATCACAGTTTCTCCTTGTAAGTAATGTTACCCTAAGATATGATAGTAAAGGGCCTTGGAGCTAGTCCTAACCTAGCCTTAATTGTAAAGAAGATTGTTGAAGATTAAATAGACGGTGGATAATGAAGCCTCTTGCAGTAGATGGATCTATATTCCATGACTATAAGATACATGTTGGATTTCACAACTGTCCCTGCTTATGGTGTGAATTAAAACAAATCCTGACTGTCTCTTTTAGGGAAGTTGTAAAAAAAAGAAAACTTAACGTCACACATCACGATTATGTTTTTTTCTTTTCTTTTGCAGGCAGTTCACCTGCCATTTCTGAAGCAGTCACCTCAGACTCACCTGCTCCTGATGAAGTGATTGTGTCCAAATCTGCCACCCCTCTACACGAATCAACCAATGTGGAGCTCAGCAGCACCGGCAGAACCAAAAGCCTCCCAGAAACCAGCTGCTGCCCCTCGCTGGACCTTCAAAGACCTCTCCCTCCCCCTCTAACCCCTCCTCCTCCACCTCTTCTTCCTGCTGCAGACATTCCTGACCTTCCACTTCCATCGCCCCCTATTCTTCCTCCCCCTCCACTTTCGATTAAATCAGCTTCTACCTCCAGTCCTCCTCCGCCTCCAATGCCACCCCTTGGTGACAGCCCCAAGCGCCCCACCACCCTTAATATAAAGACACTGCCGCGGTCTACCGCCAGGGAAAATGGTGGCCCGCCGCATCGGGTCGACGAGGACGAGGATGAGAGGAAGATGCTGGAAGAGGATCTGAAAAAATGTATAGAAGACTTCAAAAAGATCCGCTTGCCCACGATGTTTCCAGACCGCAAGAGGCACTGGCAGAACGACCTGCTCAAGAAGTACAACGCGTGAAAAGTCTCTCCGTGGTACTACGGTGAACAAACTTGATAAAACATTCACATAACTGTGCTGTTATTGGTGGAGAGAAGCTCTTGTTTACATGATTGCATAAAAAAAGCATTTGCATCCTTTTTTCACTCATTTTGCTTGTTTTTGTTTTCAATCTTTTGTGTTTTAAATAATCAAGATAATATTGCAGTCAGACAAAGATGACCTGATACAAAAGTCAGTCTTTGAGTAATGACTACATCAATGAAAATAAAGTATATCCAAACAAGCAATATTTCCTGCTACAGCAGCAACAACAGCCATCAATTTCATGGAATGACAGGCAGTGAGTCTTTGTATTACATTATTTTGGAAGGAAGGTTTTTGGCTCCAGTTGATGGTTTATGTTTATGAATGCTTAGATTCACATATGGGTAGCTGTTGACTAAATCTTATTTTTATTATTATTATTATTATTTTTTTTCCATTTTTAAACATTTAGTGTTAATCTTGCAGTTGTGCTTTGGTTCATTGTAACACTGCAAAAAATCATGTGAAGCTGAGTTTGAGATCACAAACGGAGCCCAGACTTTTTATGGTTCCGACAAACTGTGGAAAATAGTCTAGTCGAAGCTATTCCATGTTTCCTCTAGGTCATTTTCGGCTCTTACATCCATTTTGATGTCAATTACTTGTTTTACCGTAGTTAAAAATCTGACATAAAAATGTCATTAAAAGTAATAAAATAACAAAGAAGAAATGTTTAAGCAGGCACATGCTTTTAAAACACTGTAAACTCTTTAAAGAGTGACAATAAGTTTACTTACATAGACTTTTAAATACATTTTCTATTGTTAGAGAACGTGTTGTTCTCAGTTGAAACTACCAGGTAGTTAATAGACACTAAAACATGTTTACCTCAATAAAAACCCATATATCTCTGTAGAACTTTGCACATAATTCTTGTGAAACATTAAAACTTGACGTCATTTATTTGATATTCCTGCTTTCCTCATATATGTCTGCTGATCAAGCAACTGCAAAATGCCAGCAAATTGTCGAGCTTTAAGGCATGTGACCTTAATGATGCAAAATAAAGGAAAGGAGTGAAATTTCGGGAGTTAATCTCTATGAGTTTGCTTCATCAATATTACATGCATGGCTTCAAAGCCTTCCTACTCTAATACATGAGATCCGCATTTTGCTTCATTCTGTGTTTATCTTTCAGTCAGTGATGGAAAACTTCAGAGAGAGAGGGAGCGAGAGAGAGAGAGAATGTATTCTATCAGAAGCAGGGAAGGTAATTACAGGGAAGCAGAATGCAAAATAGGAAAGACAGTAATGACTACAGTGGATGAACCTCTGTACTCTGTACCCTTTTTATCCTCTGTCTGCAATGTATAAAAGTGCTCATCTATCTTTACTAATGAATGTCCCGGTTTCCATTTTCGGTTGTGCGAAAAATGTTATCGAGTTGGAATGAAATGAAATAATAATTGCCTTTTGTCCTCAATCAGCTCTGTATGCATAGAAGTCGGCAACTGGGAGCTCAGCACTGCAAAAAAAAAAAAGAAAGAAAGGAGAAGATAACAGCTTATGAGGAACATTCATAAAAAGTTTTTTTTAAATGTATCCACAAGCTAAAATATTGCAAAAAGAGAAATGATGGCATCTGTTTACACAGAACTGCTTGTGGCAGCTCGTTTTGAAATTACACACTGGCACCGAGGGATCATGAGAAAGCAGAACACAAGTTTATTTGTAAAGCAACGCTCACAAACATTTGTATGTCAAGCTGTTTTACAGATACATAAAGCAACAGGCAATAGGGTAATAGAAAAATGCAAAAACAGTTCAATTCAAACACATTTCATATCAGTTGAATTTAAGTGTCACAGAAAAAAAACAACTGAATGCTATAATGGTTTCTATGAAAAGATAATATGCCGTCTAATCTTCATGGAAAAACTACGGAGAACACTAATATTTTCAGTGGAGACTCAAAGTATACATCTTATGCATATATTTTGTTTCTGAGGAAGTTTGCTCTAAAGATAAGGGGCAAGCTACATCCTACATTCTCATGTTTGGTTCTGGTTCTGACTGAATGGACTTTGATGTTTTGCTGTTTATTTTTTATCCTAAATTGTTCATTTGAAACAAACAATCCAGAAATTGATATGGGTCCAAAACCATAAAGTACATTTATAAACAGAAACGTATTGTTTCGGTGATATAATTTTTATAGAAAGATTATTGAACAGCCTTCATGTCGGTTGTTTGTTCTGACTCGTTTAATTGCTCCTTGATTTCTGGTCTGCTACAATGATTAGGTGATTTCTTTCTAACCTTTCATTTTTGGACCAGATCCATTTACTTTTGTTTTGTGAGTCCATTAGGCTGAAGGGAAGTCTTACCCTTTTTACTCCTTGATGTAATGGACACACTGATGTGCATCAAGTACAAGCAACCTGAGAATGGGGCCTTGAGGAACCCCACGTATTTGTTTCGATTGAAATATGAGGGCAAATTGAAATTTTGACAAACTGCAGCGAAGGTCAAAGCCAATGTAATAATCTCATAATCTCAGTGCTGAAAAAGAAAAGAATTTAAGAGATGCTTATTATGTATTCAAAGGGGAAACTTGCAATCCTTTGCAGAAGCTCCGTCAGCACTGATGAGGTTTCGGTCACCTCAGCATACCAAATGCTTGATGCGAAAAGAACCAATCTCAGTCTGACATATTTTCTCATGAATAATTAACATGATTTGTCATCCCTAGATGTTTAAGCAGTCTTGAAGAATTAGAAAATATGGATGGTAATGTCAAAAAAAACTTTTCCGTCCCTTTGCAGTAGACTGTAAGAAACTGGGACACACATAAGTAGCACATATACTTCAAAGACATGGCAAAATAAATTGTTTTGTTTTCCAGCATGACTCTTATTTTTAAATATTTAGATCCATGTAAACTACGTGTTTAGGCCATTTCAGCATGGAACTATAGGAAAGATAGTGATAGCAGATTAACACAAGCAACAGGTTTGGCACCTCCAACTGCTGCAATAAATATGTCCTGATCAATACATCAGTGGAGGAGATAATTGTATTTTGAAAGCCTTTGCAGCCAAGAACTGAATTACTGAGTGTTTTTATTTTTTGAATGTTCTGATCCAACTCTGTACTTCTCCTGTTCTCAAACGTTTGGCTAAACATCACTGTAGCTCATATCTGGTAAATTTTTCTTTTATAGTATGTCTGCCTCCAGAGTCCCCTCCAATTTTAAAAAAGCCTTTGACGTTTTCCTCCATTCCTTCACCATTGCTTTTCTAGTCAGAAATAATCAGTCAAGCATGAGACCATCTGATTGATGTTTTTGTTGAGATTCACACCAAAATATGCATGCATAATCTGGGACTCAAACAAATTCTGACAAGCAACAAGCAACAAATATCACTGCACAGCCTCCACAACAATAACAGTGTTTCCTGTTGGTATTTCTTCTTTATCATAAAATATACTTCAAAAATAACAGACTGAGTCATGATCAATCACGTAAAGAACGACCAAACCACAGGTCAAGATACCAGGCAGCTAGTATAAGCCCAAAGATATTTATTTTCTTTCAAAACAAAGACCAAAAGATAATCTAGGGCTACATTTTAAAGCCTTGTTCAGAGAAAAGTTGCAGATTCCAGGGAGCGTAGATTGCAGACCGGCTTAATTGTGTCTACGCTGATCTTTTTAATATCTCACCAAGTCAGCTTACTGTCCTCTCGTGTTTTAAAAACCCCAGCTGTTTTTTTTCTCTCGCCCAAAAAAAATAACTGTATCCCTGTAAATGACTGTTCACTGGCAGCACTCACCTTTATCAGGATGTAATAATTTGATAGACAAGTTACGAAACAGAGACATCATCACGTTGTAGTGGGAAAACAAGCGTCTATTACTTAGCTGTTACTACCCCTTAATGTGATGATCGTGCTATTAGAGATACATTTATGAAAAATGTATTGCTATTGCCACGACAGTATTTTCAACCAAAAAATTTTTTTATTTGTTGACAGCAGTAAAATAATATTGTAATGTGACTTGAAAAGCAGAAACAATAAGGTTTAAAGGTTGTGGCTGTATGGAGAGCCATGATTATTAAAGTATATTTTTAGGGAGCAATCTTATTTTCCAACAGAATTTATATAGTGTTTAGATCAGTCATTTATGCTTAATTTACAACTATCCACAGACACCCACACATTTATAGACTAAGAGATTAGACTTCAGGCCTAAAACAGAGCATTGCACCCTACAAGTGGAAATGCAGGGTCAAAAGTAAGTAAATGTATCTAAATCCGAACAATCCCCACACCCATTCAACAACCATAAACATTATATACCTTAGCTTGACGGTGACAGTCTCTATCAAAAAGGATTTATTTTAAGGATTTCTCTTGAAGCAGAACTTTAGATGTTTGAGGTCAGGAATTGCTAATTTTTTTTTAAAGGAGACAAAAAATATATACCTGTTTAACTTACATACTTTCACTTTGCAAAACAATCAGCCTCTTTAACAGAAAGACGTAACAAAGGGCAATTTTATTACAAAAATAGAATTCAGGTATGATGTAACTGTTGTATCAAGGTAGTTTTTAAACTCCCACATTTTACTTAAACAAAAAGTGAGCAGTATAAGAACACAATCCAACAAAGTATTTCTTTGACTTGCAAAGCCGTTTCTCCCCTGAAACGTTTTTGAATTTTTGATGTTACAACAGAATATTTCAAAGCTGACCATGTAATTAATGTCCCTCCTGAGCTGTGACCCTTTGTACCTTCCCCAAAGCTACCAAGTGACGACATGAGAAACGTTGAGAGCATATGATTACGTTCTGGAAAGTAATATTTACAAGCTGTGTTTAAAAAAAGAAAAAGAAAAAATAATTGCCAATACTTGCTATTGTTTTATCATGATGTTTGTCTGAGTGTCTCCACTGATGCAGGTTTAAGAAAAACATTGACGATCCAGAATGTATTCCTCACCAAGTGTTTTTTGTAACAAATGTGCTCCAGCACAAAAAATAGTTTTTTTTAAAACAGCCACATGCAATCTAATGTGGAACAGGGACGCCTGGTCATGCAGGCAGAAAGTGGTGCCTGCTGTGGAGGGAGGCAGTGAAGAGAAGAGTGCCAGAGGGAATGTGTCAGACTCCGTTCACAGCTTTTCCATTTCCATCATTAAAACCTGGGACCTAATCCTTGCAGCTCCTTTAATCCCTTAATTCGGAACCCATTTTCTCTGCAGACTGTGCGCTCCTGTTCCATTCACTCTTCTCCTCTCATTTTCTTTCACTAATTCAAAATCATGTATGTCTGTAGAGGCTGTGTACATGCTGTGTCACCGCTCACATACAAGAACTCCTGCCAGTTTTTTTGTTTTGCTCGCATCTAAATCGTTTATGTGCATCCATGCGGTAAGTGACTACAGAGGGTTACTCATGGTCATTTTTGTCTATGTCCTTAAATGTTGTCCACACCTGTAGTACTACTGCATGTAAGTGGACATACAGAAACCACTGTGTGAGTTGAGCTGTGGCATGATTTAGATGACTCGATTACCAAGGATGACATCAGACAGTGAATTTTGTGAGGTGGCACAACAGATGGCCTGACAGTTCGATCCATGAGCCAAAAGAGCTTGGCCTGCTACTTTCTCCTTGGAAAACATGAGATGGCCTGTCTGAATATGAGTCAAAGATCTTCGTTGCTGTTTTTACAGAGATAGAGCTGCGTGACTGGAACAGCCTCCAATGCTCTGCATGGGAATTGTAGTTTACCAAAAATAGAAGCACACACAGTATCAAACAGGACAAGCCTCCTGCAGGAGTGTAAATTATTTATAAGACATTGTAATAACTGTATATGTGCACATTAGAGATGTAGACTACACAGCACATCATTTCAATTGATTAAGATTCAGCCGGATCTTTTTCAACAGTTCAGAGGCTCATTAATGATTTCTGTGGCTCACATCACCGCATGCAGCATCTGCTGTAATTTCCACCATTTTCCAAAGCATTGCTCGCATTTTTGAACAGGGCATCAAAGGCCCTACTGACATGTTACTCTGCAGGTAGTCGGCTCCCAACATGTAGATGAGTGACGAAAAAAAACTGTCTGTACTTTTTACAAACAGAATATTAACTAGGCGAAATAATGCTACAAAATAGAAACCCTATCAAATCCGAACACACCTGTGACCCAAGGCGAAGTTTTTTCTGCAAGTGGAGCTGTTCTCTGATGTCTCTTGGAATTAAATTTAAGTAGCTTAAGAAATGGATTCTGTGAGTTAGAATGTATCTGTCTGCTATAATGGTGTAAAATTAAGGTTTAATTAAAGATACAAATACAAACTCATAAAAGTAGCGGTGAATAGCAGTAAGTCGAGATGTTTTTGTTCAGAAAATAATTAGCAAATATTCATCCATCCACTTCTGCTCCTCCTCTTACTCCTTACTCCTCTACATCTCCCCTGTGACATTCTCTATCTCTTTTGGGGGCATCCTGAGGTCCTTGGAAGTCATGGCATCTCTTATCCGTCTGCCGCCGTCCGGATTGAACATGCCAAGAAAACACCAAAAAAAAGATAGCAAGGAGGACTACCTTCAGGCTTGTCTCTATTCTAAGCTCCCCCTAGTTCATGTGTCAGGGCGTGGGTTGTGTGTTTGGGTTTTCTTTTGTGTTTCAGTTTTCCAAAGTAATCACTCTTAGTTATTCTTGGTTTTGATTGGATCCATATTGTTTCTGTTGTGATTTTAGTTAATTTTAGTCTTGTTCGTTCTTGTTAGATGTTGTTAGTTGGTGGGATTTACATGTTCTTTATTTATTAAGATTTGGGTTCTCCATTTTTACCCTGTTGTGTTCCCTGTTCCTTTGCGCCTCCTGCATCTTTCTCTCTTTATCTCTCTCTTTTTTTGGCTTGCCTGTCTGCTCTCCCCTCACTCCTGGATCTTGTTTGCAATTAATACCTCCTCATTATTCCAACACCCAACCTCCCAATATATAAACTTTGCTGCTTCTCGATTGTAACGTTTGTTACCGTTTGTACTCGTCTGCTCGTATTTTAAAGTTTTCGCCTGTTCCAATCTGTTGCCTCGCATTTCCATTTGTTCTCCTTTCCTACTCAGTTTTTCATTTTCTTTCCTGTTCCATTTTGTGCCTTTACAGATCCAAACATTCTTGTAGTCCCCGTAAATCAGTGTTTATCGTCATTTTCAATACTCACTTTCTCCATCTTCTGCATTTGAATGCACCTTTTATGCAGTATATGAGACTTTCTCAGTTTTAACATTTACTTTGCTATTCTAGACCAGAGCACAGCATCCGGCCACCACTTGTTAACAATACACCAGCATCTGTGAACTCCTCTTCTAGAGGCACTGGCAGAGGATCAATGTGTAGGAAGTAAAGGACCTTTTCCCAGGTGAGAACATATGAGCTTCAAATTATTTTATACCACAATGAAGGCCCTTGTCTGAAGATGTCATCATTATCCACAAAGGCGAAGATAAGACCCTGAGACTTCCAAACCACATACTCTCCTCTCCATAGGGTATCTCTTAAGATCCCATCCATGATCACAAGAAATTGAATAGGTAATAGGAAGGGGCACCTGTGATGAGAACAAACTATACTGAGAATCCAGACACAAGTCTTGCATTCTTCATGAAAATAAACTTTTGCACTTAAAAGCCGCCAGGTACTCCCACAGCACCCCACACAAATCCATACAGTCGCTAGAACAATTAAACGCATTTAGAATGGACAAGAAAAATCTTGCAACTCTCTAAGAATAAAATTCTGGGCTTAAAAGCCAACAATCAGGACAAAATCCACCTTGCTCCGCCTAAATCTAAGCTTAGGCAATAAGTCAGCACCTTAATTGTTACATCCTAGAGTAGACTTTCACATGGAGGCTGGAAAGAGGCATCGTTTGATAGATAGAAAACACATATTAGTCATCTTACTAATTATGAAATCAACTAATTGTAGTCACATTGTGAACTGAAAAACATGCACAAAGAGGAGACATTGTTTCTTTAAGATCTATTGCAGATGTTTTAAAAAAGTGTTTTAGTAAGTGAAAAATCCCTGATTGCAAATAGAAAACAAACAGATAACCTACTAAAACTAAGGGCAACAATTTAGGACACAATCCTAACAACAGTTTCATATTCTGAAAGGTACACATAAGTAGTTTTTCAGCTGTCTGGTTGTTCTGCTTTGGATTCTGTAGTACGGTTTGCTTTTTGCCAGCAGCTTATAAAGTTTATGGGAAAGCTTTGAAGAGTCTTTGACGATTTTCAGAGCATAGTTTCAGCTGCTCTAAAACAAATCCAGTGACCTTGTGTGCTCCCCTCACTAATCCCTCCAGTACCCTTCTGTCTGCATTGTTGCAGAAGTCTTATGGATGCTTATAGGGAGTTTGTTTCAGTGTCCTCAAAAAGTGTAATCTGTCAAACCAGGTGAGCCTATTAGAAATTTGAACTCTGATTACCTTCATGATCTTTCCCATTTCCCTTTTGTCGTTTCTCCACCAGATCTTCAGTGGTTAGATCCCCTCTTAACATTAATACATGTTCTCGTGAATGAGCCCTTGCCAGCAGCTAGACTAATCACTGACATTTAGTACAAACTAACCTTTAATTTTCACCATTAATGACATTTTTACCATGGTTAGTGCTCATTTCAAAGTACGTATTAGCTGCTGCTTCATCTGCAAAACAACCAAAGCGCAAGTAGATCTGTTCTTTTTGAAGATAATAACAAATACTTGTCAACTGGAATAAGAAAATCTGCTAAACTGTTCACGTATATATTTTGTAGTGACCCCAGCTATAGTAGAAACCTACTTAATTTCTGTTTTTGTTCCAATGTGCTGCAAATCTGGAGCAAAACGTTCCTACCTTTCCTGTTACCCACAGTAATCAGTCTGTCTCCACTCACTTTTTGCACATGCAGTCCTTAATCTTTTATCGTTGGTGTTTAAGGTCACAAAAGTCTTAAGTTTGCTGCGTTGGCATTCGAGTAACTTTAAATGTTTTGATTTTCTTTTCTCTCTCCCTCTCTCTCTCGCACACACACACACACACACACACACACACACACACACACACACACACACACACACACACACACACACACACACACACACACACACACACACACACACACACACACACACACACACACACACTTAAATTAATGCAAACACTGTGCCGTTCCAAAGTAGGGAATATTCACTCTCTAACAGAGGCAATAGTCATGCCTTTTTTATGTGGCATTGCCGTGTGAGGTGTTTTAGAGGCAAACAATAGAATAGTAAAGTTGCATGCCAATAGTTGCGCAAGCCACAATGGAAACTGATTTAATAAACAGGACTCACATTATTAATACTTTATCAATTATTTCTGTGTTTAATACCCTTCTCTTCCGGAGTTTTAAGCTGTTTGACAGCCTGCAGGGATTGCTGCTTCAGCCTGTTTTACTTTCTTCTCACCATCACACCTCAAGGCAAAGGTTGTGGACATCAAATCCTTCATTTAATTAATGCTAACTAAATATTTCACCACAAGAATCTGATTATCCCAAATGTTCCTTTTGACTTATTCAGCACGGCGAACAGAAGAAGGAAGATACTACTAGCGGATTGAGTGGGAGATAATGTATAAGACTTGCGAATGTTCAACACTCAGGCACTCAAGTAGCAGATATACTACATTAAACAACAGCCCTATTAACAACAAGTCCAGGAAGCCTTTGAAAAGAAAGCCGCAACAGAGCCAGGAAACTGTCATCTCTCATGCAGCAGAGGAGTTGTGGCAAGCAGGATGCAGATAGTAGATTTTTTGGCTGTTTACCCCGCTGTGTCAGCCTGAGTCACTGTGCTCTGTTGGCATCGTTTACTGCTGAGAAGGCTCCTCGACACGTCGGGGCCGTACATCATCATTGGGCTCTATCTTCTGTGTGTGTGTGTGTGTGTGTGGGCATGTTTGTGAGCGTGAACTCGTGCGTGTTCTCTACTAAATCTCCCACTAGGCCCCACTGACTCTGGAGCAACAAACAAACACTGCGGCAACAACAGAGCCCTCTCAAATTCCCTGCTGTTCTCAAATGTACAAGGAGTGTTATTTTCTTCCTACTCTATTATCCAAAGGAGCTGTATATGTTACGTCACATTGCACTTCAAGCTAATATTTACGAATAAAGATTCTAAAAATAAAAAATTACCCACTAAACATTAAATTTTTTTGTTATTATGAATCATCTTTTTTTAACTTGCTATTATTTTAACAATTTGAATTAACTGGGGATATTTTGTATTTCTTTTAGTTCAACCATCCTTGCTGTTATAACTTCTATTAAGGAAGGAAATCAACATAAACTGTTTTTCTTTCAAGTATCATTCCAAACTGTGTTTTACACTCTCAGTAAGTAACATTTTTGTACAACCTAAGCCCTAAACCATGAATTTAGTTGCTTTGCAATGACAACTAAAGTGCAAAATCCCATTTTTAGTGATTTTCTATTTCACAATTCACATGTTAATATTGTTTAAACAGGGGTATTAAATAATTTCTACGCACATGGTGCCATTTTACAACACAGTCAAGTAACCATGTTAACTTCAGTGCATGACATTCATATAACAGCGTAGCATTTTGTTGTAAGGAGAAGCTGCATTAAATTGTCTTGAAAATGGTAAACAAGGATAATCCTGATCACACAGTTTCACCAAGTGTTTGGTATTTGCTGCTGCTGCTGCTAGTCTGGTGAGGCTGTGTGGGTGGGAGGCACAGGGAAGGGTTGCTCTGTGGCAGCTTAGACAGTGACTGAAACTACAAGGTGGAGCTATGGTTAAGTAGGCGGTGCAGTACAGGATCAAACGTTTAGACACCTCAAAATCTCTCAAAAGATTAAGGGATTACCTAAAAATTACTTACTTACCAACTGATTTACTTACTTAACTCATTAATGACTCAAAGCAACACTCACGGTTGATTTTATGATTTTGTTGTAGTTTAGTAGGCAAGCAGGAGTTAAATGCCTTGCTGAGGCAGGAGAAAGGAAAGGTGGTTCAGATATTCTTTTTTACATTAGTTCACATTAAGGTTCATATTTTAAATTCTAAATAAGGTTGTACAAATCTTCCAAGGGTCGATGGCAACCTTTCTAACATCAACCGTTTCACTAATAAATGTCTCTGAACTTGAGCGGTTGTCTTCCATATGTTGCAGAGGTTGGTATCCTCTTCCCAACTTTGACAACTGGATGAATGGATGCTAAGCCCAGTGTCAGGTTTCCTACCTGAAATAGTTCCAAACTCATTTTTCGTCACAGCCTGCAAGCCAGAAATAACCAGACTGTTTTACAAAACCCTAGATAGCGATAACTGTCGTTTGACTCAGTGACAGATCCGTTATTAATATTGTATTTTCTGGCCTCTAGGCATTACAGCCAGCAATCAAATTATTTTATTGTAAACTTATTTGGATTTATTGAGGTATGAATCTGTGTTTTGTTTTGCTGTCATTTTTTTGTTGTAATATTCGTCATCTGCTCATTTTACATGAAAAAAAATAATAATTCTGCTTTTGTTCGTTGAAGGTCTCTTCACTTGTAGTTTGGCTTCAGAAAGATTGTCTTTGAGCTTTGACTAAAACAATGAATGTGTTCCAACTCTAAGAACCCCTGATTCTTTGTTGTTTTATAGCAAATTTTACATTGAGGCAAGGAAAGTTCTGTAAAAATCATGGTCGTCACTTTAATAAAGTCGCTTTAGTGAAGTCCAGGTCTGCACACTTCTAAACCCTGCATACAATGAGCAGTCTCTCTCAGGTGGCTCGTGTTTTTAAAGTGCCAGAGTAATAATTACCTCTAAATTAATTGGGTCGGAGAAACAATGCACTTAAGAGAACACACCTTTTGTGGTATCAATTATGTATAGGTCCACTGACAGCTTTGAAGTGATCATGACACCACTGTATTCCTCCACCAGAGTTGTGTAAAGTTTATTTTATGGCCTTTGGGTGTATCTGTGTCTCCAGCACATCAAGGTAAGCGGTGAGAACTTTCCAGCCTGCAGCCAGCGTATGGCCGCGTTTCAATCATTTAACAGCTCCAACAGAACTTGTTTGAATTACTGAGATTTAATCAGTCTGTCACGCTGCAAAACTCTGGCTGAATGCAACCAATTAATGGAAGAATTAATGAATTAGTGGAGAGCTGAAAGACTGAAATGTTAATTCCTGCCTGTTACGCACACGCATTGTCTAAGCCATGCATTTGTTCTGTGGTAAACATTTGAATAAAGTGCCTTTATGATTTAGCTTTCTAGCTGCCAGAGCCCACATTTAAATACACAGTAACGATTAGTACTCCAAGACATATGTTAGAATTAAATTTAAAATTTAGAATAGAATAGAATAGAAATGTCCTTTCTTTTCCCACACGTGGAAATTCAAAGGCAAATTTACAATATACATAAATGAGAAAAACAGAATAAAACAAAACAAAACGTAAAACTGCATAAAACTGTATAGTTTTGATGTGCCAGTAAGCAGCAGGGATGTAAACTCTTAATTGGTATGCTGGGAGCAGTGATGGTTATAAAGTCTGGGAAGATGCTGCTGGGAGGAAGGAACTCAGGGTTTGGGAACCCATATTGTATCAACACAAACAAGTCATCATGTCTATAGTACAACATAAAGAAAAAAACAAAGAAAAAAACAAAGAAAAAAAGAGGCAAGAACTTTACAGCTGCTTATTTGATGTTTTTGTGATTAAAATAAATAAGAAAAAATATCCAAGGAAGTTTTTTTTGTAGTTCCTTTGTGACACAAAGGAATTAATATTTTATATCAACAAAAACCTGATTGATTTTGGTCTTTCTTTAAAATCATGACAATCTACAAGCAAACATTGTCATGTGTGTATCGTTTTTTTTAGTTGCAACTTCATTGTAAATCACTCATATGGCCTTAGTCAGAGAACTGTGCCTAAAATACAAATGGCAGCAGGAACCCTGTCATCCCTACCCTCTTCACCGAAGATAGGTCTGACATCATGATTACAAGATATATTTAGTCTGTGTTGTTCATTTCAAAGCTTAAACATTAATGATGCAATTTGAATAAAAATACAAGGATCTAAATATTTAAAAAAATTTATAGATAATTCACAGGGCTTTTGTCCTACTTACATACTTTATCAGAGCTAAGTTTGCACCAGTTTGCTTGTTGGTAAAATGTACCCCAGTGGGCCTCCTTCGGCCTTAATTATGCAGTCTCAGTCTAAATATACATGTTTGCTTTATGTAGTTAGAGTAAAAAAATGTAATCTAAACAGGACAAACATTCATCCTGGTTTGGCACATGAAATAGCTCTGCAAAATCTCAGTAGTGAGTCGCAGCGTGTCTCCGGCATTCAACATCCTCTAAACAAATTTATCCTAAGAAAGATGGAGGATGCAGGCTTTCCTGTTCCTTATCCCATCAATGTGACCTTATCTGAGCTATCGATCTGTGTCTCCACTTATTGAAATTTCCAAAAGGCCCATTGAATCATGTCAATCGTTTCAATATCACACACCTCTTTTTTTTAATTTTATTTTTTGTGCAGTTTTGGGTCGAGCCCAAATAATTGGATTTCCCCACCACAACCTGTGTGCAGAGTCAAAGTCAGAGAGTGGGGTTGGGGGAAACTAAAATCTTCCATGTGCAGTAAATCAATGTAAAAACACTTCCTCTTATTCTCAAAAAGTGCTACACGTGCAAAGAAAAGCAATTAACCCACTGCAGGAATTGATTTAGTCCACTTGGGCTTATCTCTTTTGGTATGGTTGAGATTTTTTACACCCACAGGGAAGATCAAAAGTTTTTTTTTGCCCGTATTTTAAAACCCAGCGGCATTTCAGGATTAGCACTGAATTTATCTTTACCAAGCAATTACCTGCTATGGTAATCAACGCTGGACTGATGTCTTTAATAGTCGGTAGCATCACCTTCTCTGCAGGCTGTGGAAATTACAGTGATTCATCACCGGAGCGCCACGCTGCTCCGCGGGAAATGCTGAATAATTCTCACATACTGCAGAAACAGACTCTTTCCTATGCAACCACAGTGGCAGCCATCAGTTCTTTGAATTCGGCCAGAGGACACAGACACCTTGTTGCCTTCAGAAGAAGAAAGTCATCAGGAAGGTTTGATTCAGGGTTTTAAAAGTTAGAAGCAAGAATAGCTGTCATTAAGTTATCTGGTGAGGAGGTGTATTACAATTATAATCCTGCAGAACGTACGTTTATCCCTCCTATCTAACACAAATAAGTGGGTGTGCAAAGAGGGGAATAAAATTTTGTCTCTGATACATTCAAATAAAGGATTTATTGCTCCCTTCGCAACTGGGCACTGATGAACTAAGGAAAGACAACTTCTGCTCCACTGAGCCGCAATGAACACATCTGCAGTTTTCCCTTTTGCACTCTGTGTGCGCAATAACCCTCAGATGGAGGAGATCGATAAGAGTTGTTTCTATCTCCTGCATGACACCTGCCAACTCCTGCAAGGATGATGTCTCGCACGCAGACGTTTTTAACAAACTCGCCGCAGTTAAGGACTGTTGGGCGGGAAGGAGACGAGACAGGCGAAGTCAAAACAGGGAAGGTTGCAGATCATCCACTCCTGACAGGCTGGACGCGAGTGGTGGTAATAATAGATGGAAGCATGAAACAGTGATTCAGTTTGGCAACAGGACGCTTACTCAGCTGGGTTGAAGAAGTATTATCTAAGATGTCATGTCATTTTGGCAGCAATGTGGTGGGGTAATCAGAACAATGTTATTAGATCTAAAAAGGCTGTTGCAGGGCTGGAAAGTTTGTATTTTAACTCCCTGCAACTGCCTCGGTCGTCCTGTGTTGCTCTAGTTTCCTACCAAAGTTGGTTTAATAAATGCATGCTTGTCTCCTTCCACATGCAATCCCTTTGTTAGACCTGGTGCAGGTAAAACATACGAGATACCCATGAACAAGTCAGTAAACCCTATGTCTGGTACAAAACTGAAATTTGTTATTAGAACTGTGGCAAAGAGAACAATGTAGTGTGAATTTAAGTAATATAATATTCCATGTCATGCTCTTACAGATAATTAAGGTCTCCTCACACCTCTAAATCTGTAAGGCACTAGGGTGTCTAGGTAGATGCCTGCAGCAATATTCAGGAATGTTGTTCCACAGTGTTTTGGGTTAGCAACATTGGGAGAAATAATCCAGAACATATGTACTTGATAAAGTTTTTCTGAGAAAAGAAATAAATTTGTTGATTCTTTGGCTGGATATTAAATTAAGACTATCAATGGTTCTCTGCTGCTGAAGATAAAAGGATTTATAATTTTTAAGCTAGAGATTTAGGTTGACAGCTGGAAAAAATGCTGCACATGCAAACAGTAAGATATAAATACACAGATTTGTCATATATATATTAATAGTTCTTTTTTTAGCTACCAGATTAATGAATAACTATATATAGAAAGTATTATATGCAGATAAAATACAGAGCAGGTACATATATTGTAGTACATTCTATCAAATGCTGTTTTCATTGGTCAGTTTAAGTGAGCAATTTTGCTGTCTGGAGAAAAGATGTTTGTTATGTATGTGGTGCAAACATTTAGTGCAGAGGAGTGTATGTTAGACTGCCAAAAAGAGAAAATCCTGAAAATGTTTGCAGCCACCCTGAAAGATTTTGAGATTAGGATGGTTGTCTTAAGTCATCTGTTTAAACTGCGTTATTCTAGATAAATAAATTAGTCACAACATACCGAAAGCAGAAGGACCCACAACACAACAGTAACTCATGCAGTCAAAACCTTGATATTTAGTATTTAAAATTATTATTATTTATGTTTTTACATTTAGAATAACCAAAGTTCATTCAGCTACGTTTATCCAAAGAGAAAGAGAGGTTTTATTTGATGGAGAACTTTTAACTCCGACCATTCAATGTACAATGTGATGATGTTATTCACAAAATCGTTGTAAGGTTTTAACTTTGTCTATGCATTTAGTATTCACACTTGTAGAGAGTTGTTTTCCCACATTATTGTTTTTTACTCTCAAGTTCATCCTAATCTCCTTTGCCTCCTGTCTGATTAGGGTTACCACATGGCACACATTGACTGATAAATTACATTTTTTTACCCTGTTTTTTTCTACACAAACACAGCGAGCATCTTAAGCCTGACTCCACTCCACACAAATGGGAAAAAAAACAGCCTTGCTGCTTTTTAGAAGCGCAAACAGATTGGTGGATAAACTCTAATGCAGATAAATCCAGAACTTGCTTTTTTAGTCGGAGTTGCGTTTATGCAACAGTTTCTTTGTTTTACTCTCCAAGACCGAAGGGTCAGATGTGTCTGTGTAAGCCGGCCAATTTATTTATTTATATTTTTTTATAAGACAGATGCTGTTGATACAAGAAGCACTTACTGGTTGGGATGTCTTAATATAGGAGCTTTTTTTTGTGTCAAAACACATGTTTAGGCATGAGGCAGATCTCACAGCTTTGTTCATGTGAAAATGAAGTTGAAATGATGAAAAGGCATCCGCATGAAAAAAAAGGGTGTCCTCGCTTCATGGAAGCAAAGATACCAAACTCTGGCATGCAGGATGAATTTTTCAGAAAAAAACACACAAAAAAACAGATGCAGCACTAAAGCAGAGCAATCAAAGCCCACTAAAAATACAACAGTAGGATTAAAGAGCCAACACTGTTGCAACAATAACATGAAAGAAACAAATCTACTGAAGAAGTTGCACAAACCTAAAAGAAGAAAAATTAAAGTGACGGCTCAGATAAAAAGGACTGGGGTAACACTGTTGAAATAAATTTTTACTATTGAAGAAATTACAGGGTGTGGTTTTTATGCAGTCACATGATGATGTAGACATCATTAATCAAGAACTGTGCTCTGAATGGAATAGCCCCGAAACAGTTCATGTACCGGTGCTTATTTAGATTTAATTTATTTTGTGAGCCTTGGTTGGCTTCGAAAACGATTTTGCCCCCATTTCTTAATAAATTCAACTGAGTAATTTCAGATGCAAGTTTTTAAAACATGTTTTTATTTATCAGGGGAAATAGCCAACCTGGCTCTATAAGTAACTATATTTTTGGTAGATGTGACCTTTGTGATTTTTTTTTGCCCTGCTTTTAGTCTGGTGATGAGATGATGAGAAGAGACTGACCGCTGGGGTAAACTTTGTCCAGCCATTCAAAACATTTAATCACTTTGGGGTTAAGAGCAGGAGTTGTTTAAACAGGCTACAGCTTGTAGCTAATCAACAATAAGGAACTGCATCCAGCATATCAACAAGCAGAAAAGTACATTAGCGCCATCTGTCAAAATTATAGGTGGAAAAAGAAGTCAGATCTATTTTCAAAGAGCGTCATTGCCTTTTGTGTGTGTGTGTGTGTGTGTGTGTGTGTGTGTGTGTGTGTGTGTGTGTGTGTGTGTGTGTGTGTGTGTGTGTGTGTGTGTGTGTGATCTGAATTTTACGAACAGATGTTGAGAAATCTTTAAATTATGACTGGATCAGGAACGATAAATAATAACGAGCTCACAAGGTCACATCTTTTCATTCTTGTCCTGTTCAGCTTTGCTGAAGGTGAAAATAACGTGTTTTCTTCCCTTTTCTCCCTCATTGCTGTTTGGGTATTCAGTCAAATGTGTCACCTTCAATGCTCAGCCAATCAGCCTATAATTTATTGTTTTTAGATTGTATATCATTTTGCGTTGCTCTGACCTTTAAGAATGTATTCATGCAACCCGCCTCATCTCATCGTCTCTTCTTTTAGATCATTTTAGGTACATAAATCCATTTACACTATCTTCTGACTTTGCCAACACCAGGCTGAATATCTCAGAAGTCATTTTCTTCAACCTTTATCGAGTGCAGTTCCCATTTCGCCCTCAACGCTTGCCATGTTTCTTTTTTAATGTGGAAACTAACACATAAAAGAACCCAAAAACCTTTTACAGACCGAATAATAAAGAAGTTAACTGAGAAAAATAAATATTGGATTATTATTATCATACTTGTGGTGAGTTGGGCAGGCAGGAAGGCAGACAAGTTATCTGGAGTGGATTGTTCACAGAGGACATGTGGAGGTTTGTGAAGTTTCCAGGTTTGCTGTGAAGCAGAGGATCGAATAGGTTTGTTTTCTGGTTTTTTTGGAGACAAAGAGGTACGTTTACCAATAGGTGGTTCAAGGCCACAAAGAAACTATGAGAAATTATGAGAGTCCTCTCAAGCTGTGGCGTAATGAATTGATTATTTTCAGGTGGTGAGCAGCACAGCCTGCAGTGGAGGAGGGGTGGAAAACAAGAGAGAAAACAAAACTCAAAAAGGATCACAACCACTTTACGTTACTAGAAGTTACCTTGATTTTAAACGTTTGTCTAATAAACTGTATTACCAACAATACCGGTACTAATTCAGATTTAGGTGACGTTTAGGAGAAAACTGTTGGTGAAGTTAATGTTTGCCAATTTCGGATGCCTTGAAACCTTGCTTTCTTCCTGTCTCCTCCTGTTTAATATTACCCACCATGTTAGGGCACTGAAGGGTTTCTGGTATTTAAACTAGATTCAAATCATCTTATGAGGCCAGCAGTTCTTAATGATGGCTTTCAAAGCAAAGCTAGCATTGCCTTACAAACCATAGGATAATACATCATTTTACTGCCAAAGTTGTTTTTTGTTCATAAACCTAATTAAAAACTGGCCGAAATTCCAAGTACTAGCATTGTGCCAACCCAGTGACTAAACAGTGACTGGAAAGCAAAACACTTGCAAATAAAATAAAATACAAAGGACTCACTATGAATAAAGCAGTTGAATGATTTCCCTCTGGAATCGAACCAAAGTTTGGACAGGAGTTTTGTATTCATGGTCCCTCTTCACCGATTTCCATCATAAAATTGGATTTTTGTCTGTCTTTTTACACCTTGCTTCTTCTTTTGCAAAACAACTTGTAACACGAATATCAAAAATCGGAGCGGAGAAGCGGAGACTGTCGGGGTGGAGCCGAATGAAAATGTAAATATTAAGGTTTGCATCGTTCCCCCCCCCCCCCAGAGACCTATTGCCACTCCAAGCATTACTCCAGTTCCATAAAGTCTGAACATGTTAACTTAAAACAGAGAAAAAGATCAGATCTGGATGAATGAAGTATGTTCTGGCTAACTTTGGTATGCAAAACATTTTTATTTTCACTTCACTGTTATTTTGCTTCTGGATGCTATATTTTTTTTCCAAGCTGACCTGTGGCAAATAAAATGTGAAGTAAGACCGTCAGACCATCCATGTACAGAGAGGTAAATTCTTGTTTTAGTTACAGGACCGAAGAGTGTATAACGCCTGTCGACCGTGATGCAAACAAAAAGTGAAAGCAGATGTACAGACCCAAGCACCAGCCCACTGTTTACAGAGGCCGAGGTGGGCCTTTTTCTGTGGCTTAGCAGTGGATTTCTCTCATCGTGCAAACATGCATACCAGCCTAGTTACTGCTGTGATAACATTTATTTAGCCTGAGGTCGGGTGACATATTGAGAGGTGAATGCGATGCCATGCATTTAGGGGGGTAATATTTTGAATGCGGCTCTGCCTTGGGAAGAGACATCTTGTATCTTCTGCCCCGGAGAAAATCCAAGTTAATGAAACCATTTGCAATCATGGCGCATTTAGTCGCTGGCAGCTGTTTTTCCACCACCATTGTTTTAGGCATGGCTCAATCTTTGTTCATGTGCATCTTTTTTGTTTGTTTTTTTTTGCACCCGTGGGGACGTGTTGAGTCCCTCAGACATAAAACTTACAGCATGACAGGCCCTGCGCCGGATCAAAGCAGCATTCGCTGTCGTTCAGCAAAGGGAAGACAGAATGCAGACTGCCACATCTGGCGCACCGGTTGCTGCCACTTCTGCAGAGCCTCAAAAAAAATCACTCTGACATTTTTGTTGTCTCTGTCGTCGCATTGTTTCCCTCATTCTGTTTTCCCGCAAACCTCCTGTCTGTCTCCTTTATTCGTGTCTCCACAACGAGCTGAAGCTGCAACCATGAATTGTCGATTAGAGAACATTAACGCTGGTAAATTCCACAGGAAGGCCGAGGATGACTGTTTACATAGCAGCCGTCGTTTTTACAATGAAATTGTCTTTGACTTGCAAAACAAAAGAGAGCCGGAGGTTGCCTGAGACGGAAAAGATTCCCTTTGGACGGAGGTATGAAGCGTCCATGTGAAAACAACAGCTCCGTTTGATGACTTCAAAGAGAGACGGCATCCTGGAAGTGCTGTTATTTGCTGCTCCGTGGAACAAGTTCGTAGGAAGAAATACGAATGTGATGTGATGTGATAGCTCGACAATTTCTCTGGTTGTTTTCTTTTCATGTCGACTTAAAATAAATCTCACACCTGTTTTCCGTCTGCTGATCTGAGTCCATGCTACCGTTTTAGAATCACTAAAACAATAAACACCTCTTTTGGAGTAAGATATACTGCTCCATTTCCTTTCTTCCACCTTCATAATGTAAAAGAAGATACAAAAATACAAAACTGATGGAGACATAGAAATGAGCCCCACTTTCCTGGGTTGGTTGGCTCTGATCTTCATTTTAGACATTATATGTCTAAAAGTGAATACATTTTGGTAAACATAACAGACCCTAAGAAGGGTATAGCTAATTCTCCAAATGTTAAGAGTAAAATTAAATTAAATTGAACTGTCAAAAAACCCAAGAAACTCAAACATTTCTAAAGATACTCATTGATAATAATACAAAACATAAGTTTAAGAAGAGAGAGAAACATATATTTCCGATAGCAAGCATCTTTTGACTGTATTTTTTGCCAATCCTAGCTTCTGCTGCAGATGTTTGGCTTGCTTGACGTAGGTAGCCTCTGCTCCCCTGGGAAAATTGCTGAAAATGACTTAGCTGCAGTGAAGTGTAGGTGTATGAGTGGGCTGGAATTAAAAGAGACGGGAATAAAAGCAAGAGCGGGGAGCTAATCACCAAAGCTTGATTAGGCTTTCAAATTTATGCAGAAGTGGCCAGGTTTCTAGACTTCAAGAGATTGCATTGAATGTGTAAGATTTCAAGGTAACTCAGGCAATGACAGTCTTATTCATTACTGTCAAATTACTGCTGCATCTGAGTTCTCAGAAGCAGGTGATGAATTTTAGCTGCAGAATAGAGCTCGAAGGCTCGCGGTTATTTAATTACATAAATTTGGGGAAATTTGTGCTGTTGCTTTTTGTCCTAAAGAGGAAAGATAATGCTTCATTTTATAGCGCACTTATTCCAGTGAATTGGACCAGAAGCGGTCTAGCTTTTACTCAGATTTTTGAGTTATTTTTGATGTTCAGAGGAACATTTCCTGCAAACAAATAATAAGAGATCACATGGCTAAAACAAAAACTAGTATATCCATCCCATTTTATTCGTTTTGCCACAAGACAAACTCAAAATACCATGTATTTATTTTGATGGTCTTCGATTTAAGATTTCCTCAGCTATTAGTTTACAAATGTTCTCTACTGAAACTCCTTGGCTTTTACAAGACGCCTGCCTTAATGCTCCAATAAAAGTACACAGACTGACTCTGTTACATCATCTCTTACGGCAAGTCTTTGGACTTTATTTTACTCAAGGTGGTTGATTACATGCATGCCACCCTTCCCAGAGTTAAATTTGAATTAAAACCATCTACAACTTTTTTATGTTGGTCTTTTACACAAATCCGACCTAGAACACATTAAACTACAGAAGAAGGGGAAATGATGCAATTGTGCTCTTTTTTCAGATAACTGAAATTGATCAATTGAATGTTGTGTTAACTAAGATTATTTAAAAGGACAATTTTAGACAGTCACCGCACAAATGAGTCAGAGTCAGTAGTTGAGAAGTGATGTTGAGAATGTCGCATTATCTCTGTATTTGTTTGTTTTTCTGAAGTATCAGGAATTAGCACTTTCTTTGCCATTATTGCACTCATTCAGACAAATGGATTCCCACAGCAGGCGATGCCAACACTTGAGACGGATGATGGGGCGCAAGGTCCTAAAGGTCAGAGACAGTATTGGAAATACAGATGAGGAAAAACGAAGGTTCATCCCCAAACAGCTAGACTGTTGCTGCACCTCATCCCTACTGCTACTGTGATGGATGGTGCAGACAGAGTTAATCTGTAGATTAGCATGACTATCTCAGACGAGCAGAACCTACATATGTAAGGAACCTACATTTTATTTTGTTTTCACTCTAATCATTGTGCAGGTAATTATAGCCAATATAACGGCACAGATGCTGTCTTTAATCTACCTACATTGCAATATTGTCAGGGTGGCAACAATTAAAATGAAATCTTAGTTTGTTGCCCTTCAGTGACACTTTTAGATGCTTTTTGTTTTATAGCTATTTAACCTGGAGAAAAAAACAACAGTGAACAATAAAGGCTTTACTTTACCAGTTGTGTAGACTAACAGTTTATCCAAACAAGGAGAGAAGAAGAGAAACACAGAGCTGTAAATAAAGTTCTAAAAAGCCAGGTTTCAAATCCCTTTTTTTTCTTTTTTTATGATAGTTCATATTCTCATCTTTATTTAAAACCACTTCCCTTGATTCCTACTGTTGTTTCATTAGCCACAACAAACAAAGATGACAGAATCAGAGCAATCTTTAAATTGTGACTGTGAATTTATATAAGGACTACAAGATGATCTAAAAATATATATCTGGATTAAGCTTTGACCCATATGAACTGAACTTAGAACTAGTTCTTGGTATTATCCGCTTTCCCCATCCTTGCTGTTTGGCATTTTATAAATGATTTATCCAAATCTAAACAAGAAGAACAGACGTTTCCCACGAATATCTGATCATTTCTTTGCATTCAGTAGAAGACATTAAATTCTGCACAGTACTGATATGATTTATTTAGGAGCTAATATCTTTCCTGCATAACATTTTTTTATCCCCTGTAACTTGTTAAGCATTTTCAAATTTTAAGTGAAGCCTTGGTCCCTTAAACCAGAGCATGTATTCATGTCCCTGTCCACACAGCATATGGCTTTGTAATCTTCTTCTGTTTTCTGTGAACAATCCCCAGAGGTGGTGAGACAACGATAGCATTTTGGGGGGGAAAAAAGAGTCTGTCTTATTTAAAAGTCATTGCACTCTGCCGTCATTTCTACTGCATTTTATATCTAGGTATGGTCTGCTGTATTTCAAATTCAAGGATTCAAGGATTCAAGGATTCTTTATTGTCATTTCAACATACATGATGGTACATGAAGTGGAACGAAATTATGTACTCACGGTACTATTCCACCCAAGAGCTAATATTAAAGTAGATAAAATAAGTAAAAAAATAAAATAAAATTAAAATAAATAAAATCGAAGTAAAGTAAGTAAAATAAATAAAATAGGAATATACGGTATTACGGTATTAAAGTATTAAAGTGCTGGTATTGTAGTCCGTGCAGTGGTTTGTTCAGGATGAGTTCAAGAGTCTAACAGCTTCAGGAATGAAGCTGTTTCTGAGACGGGTTGTTCTACACTTGATGCTCCGCAGCCT
>JAVLVB010000835.1:2905911-2934959 GCA_032876305.1 Orestias chungarensis | reverse complement strand
AATCCTCTGTGCGATCTTCACCACCCTCTGCAGAGCTTTCCTGTCTGCAGCAGAGCAGCTTCCATGCCACACGTTGATGCTGGAGCACAAGACGCTCTCCACCACACATCTGTAGAAGGAGGTGAGGACTGAGCTCCCGAGTCCAGCTCGACTGAGCCTCCTCAAGAAGTAGAGCCTCTGGTGCGCCTTCCTGACCAGAGTGGAAGTGTTGTTGCTCCAGGAGAGGTTGTTACTCAGGTGTACACCCAAGTACCCTAATCTATAGTTTTTGTTACCATCTTAGCTTGCCCTAACTTTATTTCTGTCACTCCTATACCGTGTTCTCTATTGTCATCTATTCAGCTTGGGGAAGTACTCATACACATTTAAGTCTTTAGAAATTTGGTCACAGTAGAACCTCACACTTGAATGTAATATGTGGGCTTTTTATGTGACATACCAACACAAATGTATTCCAGCAGCACACAGGTTGGAGTAACATCTTTCCAGATTTTTCTTTTCAATATATTTGATAGACAGCATCTGTTATATCTGTAATTGTCACATCTTGCCACAGATTTTCCGCTCAGTGTAGATCTGGTCTGATCTTTCGGAATCCCTCGATTTGATCCAACCTAAACAGTCTCATTGTATTGCTGGTTATATGTTTAGGGTTGTTGTTGTTTTTGTGAAAGAGGAACATTTTCCCATGTCTCCAAATATGTTACCAATCCTTTATAACAGATTTTCAGTCAGGATTGCTGCAATTAACAGTAAATGTGACCTCAAACCAATTTAAAAGACAAAAAAAAAAAAAAGAAACTTGTCATGTAAAAAACCTTTACATCAATTGTCCCAACCATTCCACCTAATTGTTATGCAATATATTCTATGAATTGGCCATATATACCAAAAAAATACATTGAAATGTGTATCTCCTCTTGATAAAATGCGTAAATGTTTGAGGTATAAATGCTTATAAATCCTATTGTTGTTGGCACACTCCACTATCCAGTCTCTCTCCCACCACCTTTAACCTGTCTCCTCTCCCCATTCGACTGACACACTGCCTTTGTCTTATTTAGCCTTCTTATTTTAGATTATTAAAAGTCCCCTGAGCTTAATTGCCCTCAGAAATGCAAACCACAAATAGCTCCCCACACACACACACACACACAGATGCACATGTGAAGGTGGGATCCAAAATCAATCCCCATGTTCTGCTCTTTATCCTGTTATCAATAATTCAAGCTCAGCTGAGGGAGGCCCTCGCAGGGCGAAGTGGCAGCGGGTTTGAACAAAAGGTCAGAGCTCACCGGGGCCTCCTGGGTGGCATTAATTAATTCCTTCCTGGAGCCCACTAAACAAACATCTCCACAGTAGAACTCTTCTCATTACCTTTTCCCCTCACAGTGTGTTCCTAAACAGCCTGACATATCCACACAATAACACCAGCTAGCCTGGGAAGAGTCCCTCCCTCCAGCTTCTGCTTTTCCACCTCCCTTTATGCGAACACTCACAATCAGACACCCACACACCCTGATCTTGAACTTTTACTAAGTCCCCTTTAACCGGGTATTTCTGCTTTTCTATAACATGATATTGTTTTTTTTGCTGTTTCCCATCCTGTCTCATCTCTCTCTCACCTCTTCCCTATTCTTTGACCTCTAATGAGCTGATCTTGTTTTATGACTTGTGGAAACCCAACACATTTCCCTCTCACCCTGGTTTCTGTTCCAGCACCTTATTACAAGAATGATGGCTCACTCACGCTCCCTATCAAGCTGTCCTAGACCGTCTCCTCCTTCTTTATCTCAGCCATCCATCTCTCTGGCAAGGCAAGGAGGAAAAGGGCAGTAAAAACTGGATTTTACAGCAGACATATATTGAAGGAGTGCTAAGAATCTGGGTCTTTCAAACTAGACCACTTTACAAAGGTAGTCCTGTTGAATGGATGGTGAAATAAGGTTGTAGCTTTGTTTTCATGTGGCTTGTGTCAAAACGTCCGGGTAGAAATAACGTTGGTCCTGGCCTTGGGGTAGGAACCTCAAAAAAGGCTGCAGAGTTCTCTTAAAAACACTGATTCAGAAAACTATGTCAATTTGTTATACAAGTGTAAAACTGGAGTTTGCATGTATGATTAAACACAAAGAAATGTAAAAATAGATTAGATTTAAAACATTTTCAGATTTGTCTCTACTTCAACAAGCTGGAATTAAATATTTGAGGAGGCAGTTAAGCTATGGATTCAGGTGTGTTGGACCACGAACACATGTTAGATCTGCAGGAGTTTGATATCTGTTCTCTACGATGAGGCAGTCCTGCTGGACTGTAGACACACTTTTAATACAGAAGAAGAAAAGGGGTAAAAATTAACCTGCTTTGCTGCTGCCTTTCAAAATTTAATATTTTAATATTCAGGAATAAACTTTTATATTTGTAGCTTGTTTCAACAGATGCTTTACAATTAACAAAACTCAACTACAATAACTATATGAAAGAGATCCAAATTGCACAACACAGTTTAGACCCTCTGAGGGATCTCCCCACTACTCAGATACAAGTCGGAAAGTGGAGGTGCTAAATGTGGACACAACAATTACCATGCAATTTAAATTGAACATCTTTTCTTATTTAATAGAAGAAAATGTTAATGAATGAATCAATTAATTATATCAACCCATAATTACAGAGATAAGATTTCATTTTATAGGCTACTGAATTTCAAAAATTAAACCAGTGCTTGTTATTGCTGCATTAATAAGTTAAATGGATCAAATCTTTCTTGCGTCATTTGCAGTGTTGTAATAACAACATCCAATACTCTTTCTTTATTAGAAACCCCAATCTAATAGCAATCAATATCTTTTCAAGAGCTGGTTAGGAATAACACCAAAACTGGTGTGATAACTGTTCCTATCTGCTGAAGTTCATGGATATGTTTGTGTCTGTGTGTGTTCATCTGCATGATGAAAGTGGCAAAGAAATTAGCAAAACAATTAAAATTGTCAAAAGTTAAAAGAATATTTGTGCAGACTCTGTTGGAGCTAAGTGTTAATGTCAATAGACTAGCTCTGATTAGAATGCCAGTACTAATCTACCAAGTTTCTCTGGACTCAAGATAATTGTGTTTTGGTAAAGTCCTTAATTTTGCCTCCACTTTAATTGACAAGTTCATATTTGTTTCATGACCTTCAGATGTATTGCTTGCAGTTAAATTAGCGGGAGTGCAGCAAACACACGGACTCTTGTGTGGTTATTCTTACTGTTTTCTCCCACTGAACGTATGCATAAAAGAGAAAGTGAGAGTTTTACTGTGAGTGATGCCTTTCTAGAAAAAAATAATAATTGCAGCGTTCCTATTTTAAATTTCCTAATGGAGAGACACACGGCTAAACAGGTTTGAAAGTACGAAATAGTGTACATAAACATGATAGCCCATGCACGGATGCTTGTATATTAACAACCAAACAAATCTGTGAGCAAGATTCTTCACTCAGTGCAGCAAACTTCATTTTCTTTCTTTTTTTTTGGTGAAGAGGTGTAAATTACTGGACAGCTACTAAAAATTCTAATAAAACTCAATAATCTTGTTTCCCTGGGGTGATATTTCTGGAATGGGAGCTGACAAAACTACAATCTGATAGAGTTAGGATGCATGTTCTGTTGTATTCATGAAGGTACAATCATTTAAACAATTAGATTACATGTCAGCGATGGTTTAGAAGTCGGAGGGATCCTTGAGAGCGATGTCTTTCTTGGGGTTCTCGTCCTTCAGCCCTGTGCAGTTTATCTTTTCATCTAACTGCCATGGTCTCAAATGCTGGCGTGCACATAACTCCGCCGCCGATTACAAACACATAGTTTATCTCTGAGGCAGTCAGGCTGGAGAGTGAAGAGCACACATTTTGCCTCCAGGCGTTCCTTCAGCTTGTCTTTGCGGCGAGATAAAGGATGAAGGACTTGTCTTCTCTTCCTGCATGGTAAGCTTGATTTAACTGGGAAATGGAGAGAAGCCAAGCCCCGTTATTGATTGAGAACCGGCAAGAGGACTGAATCAGATAGTTTTTCACTGGGATGTCCTCAAGGGGCCTTAGGCAAACCTCCAGATTGGAATCTGCTGTTTCTCCCACTCTGGAGGCCTCATGCATACTAAAGACAGCTCTCATCCTCATATAAAGCACCAAGGGTAACTAGTACAAGCCTTTTTTTTAACTCTTTCGATTTTGTCCTTCAGCTAGCTTGTGTCATTTCCTCTGTCACTTCAGACCTGAGCTTCTTAGTTTTTTGTTTTTTTTATCCCTTACAGCAAGCTCACTCCCTAGCTATCAGTCTGCATGAGTCAGTCACCTCCAGAGTCCCCTTGCATCATTTTTAAATCCACTGCTGAAAACAAGGGCTGGTGCTGGCTGAATCGGATATTAATTATGCTCCATCAGAGTTGATTACTAGAGAGGTGTGGTGCTGTCTGTGTGCCCGGTGTGTTTGTGAGTCCAGGGCATGTATTTAAGTGGAAACTGCGTGGGGTGTTGATTCGCAAATCTATTTCGGTATTGAAGAGAATCACTGCAGAGCGTATAATTGCACACATCTCTGTTAATGATGGGGGACACACGGAAATCACGACAGTCGCTGCAGGTTAACTGAAAGGCACTAGTGGGGGGGGATACAATGCTGTTGAAAACCCTTGTCTTTTTATTTTTGGCATTTAAAGAAACCATTTAACAAGGCACATTTGGTCTCCTATTGACAAGTAAGCAAGATTTTCTGAGGCCATAAAGAACGTGATGTCAGTGATGTGCTTTGGTCATAACACAATAGGGATCAAATTGTTGGTCTATTATAAACCCTGTTCAAGTGGTAGGTGCAATGGTTTTGCAGAAATTTCTATACTGTTTGCATTTTTTTTTCATTTCATTACATTACCATTAAAATTCTTAATGTATTTTAATATGTAAAGTTGTATGTCATGAACTGACATGAAATTCAAAAATCTAAACTGAGAGGTTGAAGTAAAGTTTCGGCCATTACCAGTTTTCTAGCATTACATAATTGCTTTAATGGGAAGGAAAGACAAAGATTAAGACATTTCACCTTAGCAAAATGTCTGCTGGCAATTTACTGCCGGTTGATGGTGTCAGCGTAATACTTTTTTTTTTTTTTTTTTTTTTTTACTGCCAGTGGAAATAATGTACTTCATTGAGGTTTAAATGACAGAGTAGCATTACCTACAAACTATTGATCACAAATAAACAGCTAGATAATTGAAAGTTGCACACAGTTCTGCGTTCCCGCTGGACATCCATCCTAAACACACACCAAAATGGTTTTTCATAGAAAAAGCATTAATGGATTACAGACCAAAATGCCATTCATGATAATAATTTCGGTAGGGAAAATTGCACTTTAGTTTAGAGGATCCTTTCTTAGTCCTCGTCTTAGGTGTTCCTTTCCTTGTTGATTATCTTAATTCTTATTATACACATGGTTCCTGATGTGTATGTCTCCATATTCCGACCTTCAAATGGTAAAAGTTACGTTTATTTCTGCCACATCCAGAAAACATGTCTGCCTGATTTTTATTTTATTTATTTTTTCAGTTTAAAAGAAAACTCTGGATTATTTTTTTTTTTTCCAAATTCAATTTTGATTAAAATCAATGAAAAAAATAATAAATGCAGAAGTTTTTGTTCTTCTTAAAAGGAAACTGCAATTTCTTAGGCTTAGATGGTAAGAGTTTTATCGCTAGCTTCTGATATTGGGGAAAAGTTGGACTATTATTTTTTTATATTGACTTTGACTATTTTGCAGAAAACTTTCAGTTTGAACTTTGATAAACAAAAATCTATTATAACCTTTTTAGATTGCTTTTCATCTCACATTCTCTTTCCAATCACTATAATCTATAAGTTTACAAAGATCAGAAGAATATGAAGAAGCTACAGCTGAATATAGTTAAAAACAGTACAATTATAATCCTTCCCAAAGCATTAGAGTAAAGGGTTATATCACCGGTTCCTTGCAGATTTAAAATTGACTCAAAGAGACTTAATGGATTCTACTCCTGGTCTTCCTTTTGCTTTAAAGGCTGACGCCCCGCTCAGCTCTGTAGGCATCAGAGAATCTAGCTAGATGTTTTATTCAGGCCCGGACTGACCATAGGGAGAACCGGGAGTATTCCCGAAGCACCGGCCTAATATTGGCCTGCATTTCTGTAAAAAAAGAAAAAAAGTCTGCGAATAACAGACAGACAGACCAACGCTGGGACAAGCCATGGAGGCAGTCAGGCCAGCAGCATGAGAGGAGGGAAAGATGATTGGTTTATTTCGATTAAGACCCGCCCCAAACCGCCGTATTAACCACACAGGTGTTGAGGCCCTTGCGTGGCGTGTGTCTGTTGACGGCAGCTCGCGCATCGAGCGAGCCGTGCAGGAAATGAGGAGAAGAGACTCGGGTCTCCGGACGGGGACGGGGTTGCTATTCAAAGGTGGTGATGGTGATGACACCAGTCCTGCTGGTACCTCAGGAGAAGTAGAGCATTTGGGAGAAGTTACAAAACCATTTCTACAGTAGAGCAACAACACATGAACACTACCAGACGCTAGCATTGACATAAATGGCTCTCAACTGTAATAATAGCTTTATTGGCAATTTGGCGTTATTCTGTTAAGTGATTATGTTGTTAAATATTTCTGTCTGTTGCTGATTTGCTGTAATGTATCCCAGATCAAACATGACCATTTGTGTATTCCAACCTTGGATTTACTGTAGGTTGGGGTTCAGTAGTATTCCATAATAATGTGCCACTGAGGCAGTTGATTTTTTACATGATATGACTACGTATGTAAAGCTCTAACCTAGGTACTTTTTATTGTGTAAAATCTTTATTATCTTAGTACTATTGCATTAACAGCTGTACAGTTACTGTATATTAAAACCTCAGAAATTACAGTAGGTGTAATAGGTGGCCTTTTATTTGGAATTTGCTATAAGTGTGTGTGCGCACGTGCACAAATGCGTTTTGCTTTTGCCAATGCATTTAGGTGTGGGTGTGAAGATGTATGTGTGGAAACATGCATGCATGTCAAGCCCAGATTGAACTGGTTACATGACTGACTCCTGGCCTGAAAGAACCTCCCTGTTTTTATTCAATACTAATCTTGTTCGCTTACTGCTGTGCTCTGCACCAAACCGATAAAGTTGTCCTGTTTTGTCTAATTTATTCCTTACAGGCCTCTTAAACCTCACCCGAGGCATCTACTAATGATTGTCACAGGTGAAGGCCCTACTGTCAGACTGTTACTTCTCGTCTTGTAACATTCTTATAAAAAAATTTTTCATTATCCTTTTTTTCTTTCTTTTTTTGTTAGGGCATAGAAGTCAGAAGTCAGAGCATAGAGTTTATGTTTTGAGGGCCAAGGATAACAGATTCTGCGCCAGTGACGTTGGTTGCTCTCCTAAAAACAGGCTCAGCTGCAAATGTTGACCTCTCAGTGGCCTATAAACAAGTCAAATGCAACCACGCACTTACGTCTGACTCGTTCCCCCTTTTTTTCTCACACGGGATGAGAGACGGTTTGGAGTGACTGTGACTTGAGTTGGAGTTGCGACGGAGTCGTCTCTATTAACCGGGATGAATGAATACAGGAAACGGGAATCTGGATTTGAAAGGACATGGTTAAGTAATAAAAAAGTCTGCTTCTAACCATTAAAAAAAAGTTGCTCCCCTCTACCTCTCGAGTTAATTTTCCACCTGGTTAAGCCGCACAGTCTGCGCAGTCTGTCTTTTGATATGAGCAGCACGGTAAAATCTGCGTCTCCAAGACAAGGAGTCTAAGATCAAAGCAGATCTAATGCTATAGAAGAGCAGCAACTTTCTCTATGAGGATTGGATGTTCTGTGCTGAAATAAAAAATAAAAATAAAAATAAAGAAAAACACAATAAAACATAAAACCCATGACCAGCTATGGGAGATATGTCAAAAGAAAAGCATCAGGACAACTCTAAACAGGCACAATGTGTTGTTAAGGTCTGCTTCAGAAATGTAATGTTCAGTTCTGCAACAGCTTAAGTGACCGTTTGCTCGCTATCTGTATTAAAAGGCTTTTAAATGCTCCCATGCTTTCGCCTTGTAGTTGACACATAAGCTGGTGGTATAGGTTAAGGCAACCTCATTGTTGGAGTGTTATGACGGCTCAGACAGAGCAGGAAAAAGTCGCAGCTTGCTTCGGGCAGACCACAAGCCTCTCTCGACAATATGGCAAGTTTCAAATCCCTCTCATCAAGACCGCTTGCTGTCATCCAACCACAGGATGTTTCACAACACTTACCTCCATTTCGTTGCAGTGGTGCGAGATGCATTGCTGGAAAGAAAAGTGTCCGAGATTACTTTCTCCAGCACCTCCTGCCATCTTGTTGCTCCTAAAAAAAAGTGCTGAGACATCGGACATCAGTGCCTGACAGCCTGTAAACAGACTCAGAAGGGTTGTGCATTAACAAAGGGCAACCGCATAACAAGAGACAATTCCAATCAGCCCGGTTTTCATTGCGTAGTTTATTTTCTCACAAGTGCTCAAGCTGTTAGTTCTGTGATTGGAAGGCCCCGGTTTTCAACCTCAAACCAACATAATTAATACTTCAACGGAGTGTCTGTTCTGCACCTCCCTCTGTTCTGCGCCTCCCTCTTTTCTCTCCCCAGAATAGCTCGACACGCAAAGATTCACATTTAATGTACTTTCACTCTACAGACATGTGAGTAACACCGGGGTTGCCCTTGAACATGTAACAATTTAGAGGAAATATAAGATAGTTTTAATAATTAAACTTAGAAGACATCTAAACCAGAAGGATATGGATGAAAAGTTCATTCTGATTTGTCCGAACAATGCCAGCCTTCTTTAAATAGTTAGAATTACTTTTCAAATTACTTTTCTTTGGATTCATACATTTACATACATTTACATATTTGGTAAAGTTTACTGTTAAACTAAACAATTTGATATTGTAAGAAGAAGCTTACCACAGTAGGCATTTTAAGGCTTTTAGGTTTCTTGTCCAGAAAGAACTGATAAATATCATGGATTGTAACTTCAAAATATTCTCTAATAGAAGGCAACAGGATAGCCTTAATACTACTTAAGTGCTCTAAAGCTCATTAACTTTGAATTTGAGTTTTCCTTATAGTTCACATGCGTAAAACTGCAAAAACAACAGCTTGTAGATTTGTTCAGAGTTTGAGTATTATAATTGTCTTTGACAGGACCTTTAATTTGATCATTTGCTTTGATAATTTGATAATAATGTCATTGCGCCATCTTCAAGAAAATGTTATCCCCGATGTGAAAAGATGGATGCCTTTTAGATTTGTCCTGCGTAAATCAATTAGTCTTTCCATCGCTGTCATTAAATAACAGTTTCTCCTTCACTTCAAGTCGTGTTTAGTAGCAAACGGCCTTCTCTCCTCTATGTTTCTTTGCGGTGTCCTTTTCTGTCTCTGAGCTGAAACAGCTTGATTGGAATGCCAAACTTCAACTTTCCTGGCTCTCTCTAGCTGCAGGCAGTCTATTAGGTTGGAGCTTTTTCATCTCACAGTCAAGGAGAAGAAGAAGTAGACGACTTTTTGTGGTTTCTACACCGAGCGAGCGATGCCCGGCCCCTGCTCGCTTTTTTTTTTCCCAGAGACTCATCAAACCACAAGCAGGAGCAAGGAGAATGAGAGGGGAGAAAGAGCTGAGAGCAAAGTCCCAACGGAGGCCATCACTCCCACGCGCTCCACACAGATGATTCACAGAAAGGCTATCCAGCCAACCCTCAGCTGCACATTTCTATGAATTTCACCTCTAGCACCAACATTCAAAGGCAAAGACTGCAGTACGACTGTGTGCGAAACCATTTATACTTACAGCACTTAAAGTGCACTGTAAACAGAAAACAAATACTGTTCAGTGTCACCTAAAAGACTTGTCTGACTTCTGTGTAGTAGTATAGTTATTTTTTCATCACTTTTGTTCCGTAGTTTTGGAGCAATAGAGTATAGCAGAAAGACTAAACCCCAATATTTCTATGTGCAGGTGGTTTAATTTGTTTTAATTTAATTGGTGTTCCTGTCCAAACTCAAGCTTCTGTCCTTTTGGTCAAATCACAGCTCGTATGAAGCATTTCTGGAATATCACAAAGCATTGCTGAATCCTTTATTTACATGCAGTTATTTTCTGTTCTAATTTCTGTTTATGTAGCTGTTTATGCATGAGCCTTTTGAGAAGCTGTCTATATGAGTGGGCATTTACCATGAGCACCTTTGCTACTGGACCCCCAGTTTATCTAATTTGCACTGCTTTTGCTTATTCGAAGCTATAGAAGACCATAAGTTTCTCAATAGATATGTAGTTAATTTGTTGCCTACCTTTTCCACTTTCAAGCTTAGGTTTTCTTGGAGGTTCTGCATCTTAGCTTATGTATTCCAGCTGCTCCCTTAGATAGAGTTGTTTGAGGAAGCTCCTTCAATCTTCAAACCTTTAGGGGTAGTATCCCTGACGTTTGTCTGATGCATGTGTGAAATGCTTCTAATTTTGCTGCCTATTGAACAACAAGGTAAGTGTATTTGCTCATAACTTCTGCTGTGATCACCCATCTGTCTTGCAAAGAACAAATTACTGGAAAGGCTGTTGAGCTGATTGCCCAAAGAACCTTCATTGATAAAACTCTATCTCAATCTGTGAAAGGAAAGGGAGTTTTCTTACTTTTTTTCTATCTCTTTGCATCTTGAGTAGCATCCACTTTTGTATTATTACTTATATACTTGTTATTTTATCTGTTTTATACTGTAGCAGCAACAGGCTGTTAAATAACTTGATTTAAAATCATGAGGATTGCACACAAATATTCCTTAAGCTGTCACTATGTCTTGATAATGTTGAAATCATGTTTGATCTGTAGTACAGAGTTTGTAAAGAACATCTGCCTTCAGCTATTGAGATTCAAACCAAATGCAAACTGGAAGTGCAATTTCTAATAAATAGTGCCACATCAGGAGTCATTGAGCTGGTGGCCAAAACTCAGCCGCGATCCTTTTCAAACCTGTTCTACTCAGTAAGTAAATTTGCCTGTATAGAATATAATCACATGTACAACTACTTTCTGGCTGCTCTAGCCGTTTTGTTCTGTGCTCCTGGGGTTGCTCTTCTTTGGTTGCATTACAACACCATATCTGGAGAAGAAATAGATAATACAATACAAACAGCTCATTTTGAAGGCAATTTACTACGAACTAGACACATTAATGGACTTAAGAAGGAGCAATCTGCTATTAGGCTTACTGTAGCTGCGACATAGTTAACGTTTTCACAAGTGATACTTGGCAGAGTTTGTTAAAACAATTTATTCCCCACTAACGCGGACAAATAAGCTGTAAATAAACCCTCAGCGTTGTCCTCGATGTACAGCATTTAGAGAAAAACTGCAGAGTAAATGCTCACTGAATCTGCAGTGTATTTGTAATGAACCCTTGGCTGAGCTCAATATATCTGTCATTTTGTCAGAGCCTCCACCCATAAAGGTCAAAGAAACATTTCTGAGTAAGCAGTGGAATGGTGACTTTTTAAACGACTTAAATAGATTTCGCTTGTGGGTGTCTGCCTGGCTGAGAAATGGCTTTGGGTGGGTATAGACCATTGACTCGACTATTAAATGTATAGGAGAGGGAAAAAATATGTATAACAGGCTTTAAAAATGGTACTCATTCAAGATCTTGTGCGGCTGCGCTAGAAGACTGTTTCCATCTAGTGGTCACATGCTGTAACTGTATACAAATTATAAACATTTTCCAAAGTAATTCAGATTAATTTACTTTGATGTTTTTTTTGTTTTGTTTGTTTTTTTGTTTGTTTTTTGTATTTTCATGCAATAGTATGTGACTCAGTGTTTTTCTTTCACCTTAGCATGTAATGCTACTGTATTTTCATATTGTGCAACTACGGCCTTTTACAAAAATAGTATAGAAAGCATAAAGCATATAGAAGGTTAAATGATTCTAATTACAATTTAAACATTTGTTTATAAAAAGAGTACAGCATTTTTTAAACATTGAAAATGTACAACAATTTAAAATTTAAAATCAAAGCCAAGAACAAATGAATACATGACAAGTGTCTTTTTGTTGTGACATAATCTTTAGCTGCACTCTTATAGCAGATTAATAAGGAGGAAAGAAGATAGCTGACTTAGGAGGAAGCTGGTTCCTTTGCTCCTTTGCATCATCTGTTGATCATTATTTCCCTCCATTGTCCAAAAACCTCAGAACCATCCATTACAACAACACACACTTTTTACATTTCTTTTTATGTGATGGGAACAACGCCGCTCTTGCGTCTTCCTCAAACACTTCCCTGACGTTTTCCTGCTGCAAAGCAGAACACTACATGTACTTGACGGCCCCGATCTGCCGGGCCGTGATCTCCTCCTGCTGATGGGTGGTAGGGGCCAAACCCTGCTCCTTTAACTCTTCCCTGCTTCTTTATCATCCCTCAGGTCCTTCTTGGTGTCCAGCAACAGCACCGGCACTTTGGGGTCATACTGGAACACTTCCGGTTTCCAATTGAGCCTGACGTTAGCATAAGAGGAAGGGCTGCCAATAGAGAAGCAGACTATGAAAACATCTGCCTGAGGATAGGCGAGTGTGCGCAGACGCTCATACCCCTCACGGCCTGCCGTGTCCCACAGATTCAGGGTCACGGTGTGCCCATCCACACCTATGTCACGAGTGTAGAGCATAAAGTGTCTAATCACACTTTATGCTCTGCATTCTGGTTATAACCACTGGGGCTGCAAAGCCTGACAACACAAAGGTGAATAAATGAACATCAGCATCAACCAATAATCATTCAACATTTTACCTTGGGTTGGTACTAACATACTAGCATGCCAGATCTACAGGATTTAAAATACTTGAATGTTAAAAGTAAGTGTAGAGGAAATGTTAAGAAAACCCTTGTTTAAAAGTTCTCTTTCTGACCCAAACATTTTGGGTAAGTTTTGGGGTTTCTATGCTTTAAATCTTAACTCAAATAATTTTCTTTAAAATTAAGTTTAATATGAGCTCTTTCACTTACCAGCTCTTGGTTTTCAACCCCTTTTGTCTGGTAATACCCCCTTTGTTAGGAGAACTGTTTCTTATGTAGTAGTCATGAGAAGGAAATAATGCAAGAAGTAACTTGTAAACGGTGTCCTAATCCCAGGACATCCGTCCTTGACGTAGTTTGTCTGCTGAGGTAAGTTTTATGGAGACTGCTACAATGCAACTGAGATGTGATGAATGGTAGTGCATCATGAGACCGCTGGGGGCATCAGTGTGCTTATGAGCCTCAGCCTGGATATAAAAACATTGGAAAAGTTAGGTGGTGGTGCTATAGTGATGTGGTAAAAAGGCTTTTGTCACACTCTGGGCCCATCAGTACCAGCTGGGAATTTAAAAAGGCCACAGCCTTAGTATTATTGCTGAAACGTTCTTTATAACCACAGTGTAAACATCTTCTGATCACTACTAACAGCAGGGTAATTGATGATTATATTCGTAGATATGCAGACATTAAATCCTGCTACATCTGCATTGCTGCTGTCATTGCAATATGAACCAAAACCTCAGAGGAATGATTCTGACACCCTGATGAAGCAACGACATGAAGAACTGAGGCGGTTCTGTAAGTAAAGGGGGTTCCAACACATGAAAGACAGAATCTATTAACAGGTTTTTTACTCTTCGTCATCTTTAGACAGACTCCAAAAAGGTGCAGTCGACACTTGTAATTGAAATGTTTTTTTTTTTGTAAAGACACAAGCTGACTCCTGCCTGTACAGGGACGCCCTGAATGTGCTGCTTGACCCTCTTCTCATTAAACAAAAACTGCATAACAAAGAAATGAACGTTTTTGTTCTTTGGCTATACTGTATGCTATTAGAAGCTTGAAGAAACAGAGCCACTGCTATAGACATAATCCTGTACGAGGGAAATACATATGAATATAAATAAAACTTGTAAATGTTTTTACAAGGTTTGTAAAAATATAAACAGTATGTGGTCTGTAGATTTGGGATGTATTTTTTGCATGACTACATTTTTTTTCTATTCATATTGTAATATTAATTATTTAATTCAGTCACCCCTTAGGTCAACAATGATCTTTACCTCACCAAATGAAAGTAACCAATGAAAACAAGTGCACAGTTTTGATTCAAGAACAGTTAAAAAAATTCACAACGTTACCGTAAAACATTAAACAACCAAATCAACTCTTATTTTTGTACAGCTCATTTTGCTGTAAAGTATGCTGATGACAGTAATATGTGTGATTCTTTTCCCTTCAAGGACTCAGACTTTCTTCTACTCTTTTGAATTGGATCTTTTAGGGCCTTGATCTGGTGATGATTACGAGACTATTCAACTGTAACCCAAATTTTTGCAAAAAAAAGTGAATCTGCTTTCATCCGTACTTTCTGCCTATATCCTATACTATTAGGAAATCTGTTTATTTCTGTAAGAATCTGGGTTGAACGTGTAAAAAAAAAGACAAATCCTCTATCCTACAAAAAAATCCTTACTTTATTTGATCACCTGATTGAACTGTGAAAACGACAGAAATGTTACCTACTAAACAAACAGGGACACAAACAAACTAGCCTGATAGCTCCTTTTCATGCTGGTCATCAGTTTGGTCACACACTGCTGTGGTATGGCAATCTTTTTTTGCTTTAACTTTAAACAAGTGCAGCAATAATGGGCAACATATCTCCTGCTGGAGTTTTTTTGTCTGTCTTTTCTTGTATATTTGATATTCTTGTGTATTAATTTTTTACTGTAATGATGCTGCTGGAATTCAAATTCCCTGACAGAACCCTCCCAAACGAATCAATCAAGATCTATCTAAACTGGTTTAAACGGATCTTCTCTTCAACGAGCATTTGTCATTGAAGAAATGCGGTTCTGCTGGTCACTCAGGCACAAACATCTCAACCAAGCTCATGCCTCGCGTGCTTATTCGGTTTGAGTTCACGACTCTTCTGCCCTGAAAATGTGGAGATAAACTCAGATCTGTGGGGGGCGAGAATTGACAGGAAAATAGAAATCCTTTCCAACTTCAAATGAAAAACGTACGTGTGAACATAAAATGAAAGAAGAGTTTCAACATTCCTAACTTAAGTGAATATATTAAAACCTTGGTTGAACAATATTTCTTTAAGCTTCTACTCTGGTGAATAAGGAATTACACAGACACAAGTTTATGCTCGGTCACAACCTCATCCAGAGTTCTGCTGTGCAGCCTCTGGATTTGAGATGTTATAACGTCTCATTTAAACACTTCATCAAATCACTGAGTCATTTTTGGCAGCTGGATAGCTGAATTGGAATGTCACCAGATTTCCAATCCAAAGCTCATGGGTTCAAATCCAGCCCAGGGCAAAAATACATCACAGCATCCAGTGTGGGTCCTTAGTCAAGACACCTTGTGCTACTGCCTACCTGGTGCCTGCAAAACAGCTGCCTCAGTGTGGTTTACACCAAAAACAACTCCCTACAGGATCAATAAAATATACATTATTATTATTATTTTGTATTAAGAAGAAAAAAAAAGATTCACTTCCTGAAGCTACATCATCAAAAAACATTAGGCCCAAATGTCACATACAAGGATGTGAAAGCAAATGTGTATTCTTTTCTTTAATACGTCCTTGTTAAAAGGAAGAGGGAAGCGACACAAAACCAAGGCGAGAAGTACACTGTTGACTCAGGCTGATGATTATCTGCCCACTGTGGTTATTAAAGCCAATCTCAAGTAATTCAAATAAGTTACGCACACATACACAGGAACTCTCGATCAAGTGTGACTTTACATGATTTAAACGATCCTGGTTATGAAGCCTGATTGATATTAAGCTGCTGCAGAAAGGAGTAAATCTGCATGAGCTGCAAGCTTAAAGTTTTAAGTACCTTTTCATTATTCTTTTCCATCATCTCCTGCAGACGGTTTATGCTCCTTCAGATCTTGTTTTTCATTTTCATTCATTTTATAGTGATCATCTTTTCAAATATAAACTTTGAATCGTTCAGGGGTTTTTTTCTCTCCTCACAGTCGACCTCATCCAGACTCTCTTCAGTCTCGCAGATCCATCAGATCCATCAGATCAATCAGATAGTCTCTCACAATTGAATTCTATGTGAAGGAGCAGAATAAAAGGACATATTGTTTAGATTTAGGAGCTACGTCATAACCTGCAATGAAAAGGATTGTGTAGTCTGAAGGACTATTTTAGTCCTTCCAGTATAAAAGAAAGAGGAGCCGCAAGAATCCATGTCATTCAAAGTGGCAAAACAGGTTTAACTCAGCACTTTGAACTGTGAGAACATCAGATAGTGACTGCTGGAGAACTCGCCGGCAGCTCTGACACCGGTTTGACTATCGCTTTTGTCTTAATCTGCTTTGACTCAGACAGCTCTCTCTAGTTCTCACATAACTACTGTATGTCTTTGCTATTTGTGGTTCGAAGTTTCTGTAGGTCATATGACAGTGGTGTGGTGAACACAGAAACGGCAACAGTGTATAGGTCTCACTCTGTGCGGGGAAGGGACTGTTACACCCCACTTGGCTTAAAAGTCTTTCTTATAAGTAATATGTAGTGTAAAGCTGTTTTGGGCCCTTTGTAAAGCGATAAACATATAGAGGCCTTTTACCATTTCTAAACTTTTGGTTATCTTGTGGAATATCAAGCTGCTCATACATTGCCAGCTTTGGTCTTCAAGTCCTGATTATATAATGGCTGGAAACAAAAGCAAGGAAGTCGGAGCCCTTTTTTATTTCAAGACAAATAACTGTTTGGATTCTGGCACAAGAACAAAGGAAGGTTTTAAACTCATTTATAGATGGATGCCTAACGCTTTCTTTTTCCTTCTTTCTATCAGATGAAATCCAAAACCCTTTGGGTTAAAGCAATTGGGCTTTAATGCGACAGAACAAAACAAACTATTAGTCCTGGATGGAGAGAGTGCCTGTAAGCAGTTGTTTTCTCGGTTGGATTTGGCATGTTAAATTTGACTCGCCCATTTAAAAACACACATTTGCTTTGATCCATTGTATTTGTGTTCATTCTCCTGCTGGAAGTCTAACCTCTGCCCACATCTACGCCTTTCCTTTCTAGCTCTGCCTGCAGCCTCTAACGTGTTTATATCTTCACATCAACTTTGAACCAGCTGCTCTATTCCTTCTGAAGCAAAGGTGGCCCACAGCATTATGCTACCATCATCCTGTTTTACTGTTGGAGTTGTATCTGGTTTCATTGTAAAGGGGGCTAATTACACAGGTACACCACGCCTACATAATTATGTTAGGAGGCTTGAACTAGATTTTAAAATTCTTTAAGCGTATGGTTATAACATGAAAGCGTTTCAGAGATATCAACAGGTACTGGAGTTATGCCGCTGCTCCGTCAGGCAATAGCTGAGGTTTACACGATTTATACTTGGAAAATGTCAATAAAAACTGTATTTCCCTCTTAGAAAACACAGTGGCACTTTTTACAGGCTCATAGTATCAATGTTTGTCCTCATTTCAGCCTTCAGACACAGACCACAAGAGGAAATGCTCTCTGAATCTCACTACAGCGATGTTGTAATGAGCCCTCAACCAAGTTCAGCACGTCTGTCATGTGTCGGTGCCTCCACCCATAAAATGTCAAAGAACCATTTGCAAGTACGCTGCAGCAATGCTGACATTTTTAAGCCGCCCAGATTCATTTATTTTCTTAATTGATTGTGGATTTTTAATGGCAATTCCTCTTCAAATGTAACAAAAATTATAAGTAGTAATTTTGAACAATGACTCTCAGCATGATTTGAAATTTAGCTCGAGCACTGTTTCCATCTTGTGATCAGATTCAGTAACTGAAACCAGAACATTAGCATTAAATGAGAGCAACACAGACATGGTTAAAAACGCACAAAACATAAACAGCCGTGCATCTATGCAAGTCACCTTTAATCTGCGCCGTTGTTTCCTCATAGCTACCAGTGACAGGAAAGTTAAAGCGCGCTCGACAATAGGCGAGGAACCGAGAGGGGAAGGGAGTTTAAAAACAAAGATAGCTCTCCAATTTTAGGCACCATTTTTATTAGGCATAATTTAAAATCATCTCACTGTTAGTTCATTTATACAAATATGCATTTGTTATTTATAAAACAATTACAGATCTCTACAAATCAAGTTCCCAGTGTAAAAGCGTAGTACCACGCACATGGCATCATATTGCTCCGAGACACAGATACAGACAGCCCACAGGTGTATGTTCCACTTTAATAGCACTATCCAGATAAAATTTGGGACATGATTCAAGAAAAAAAAAAAAAATTTCCACAGATAACTGTTTTAAATACTGTGCACACACATTCAAGCCCTTGTCAGACCCTTTTGGGGAATTTCACATCTTTTAGTAGATGTCAAAGCGCATCAAAATTGTCACACAAACCGCATGCTTTTATTGCTCTTCATTTATTCAAGACTTTGCACAAGCTGCAATCTAGGTTAGAGTAAAGTTTAATACCCAGGATGACAGCGTGAATAAAAATAATTAAGTATAAGGGCTGCTATTATTGTTGTTGCTTGTTGTGAGCACAAACAAGGAATATAAAAAAAAACAAAAAAAAAACTTAGAAAAATATATAAAAATCTTCAAATGTGGTGCAGCAGCACAGCAGCGGCTCTTGTTAGCTAAAAGGCACAAGTAACGCTTGTGCTTTGCCCTCGCTGCACTGTGCAACGGCAGGGATGTAAACCACAATCTGTTAAGAGCTGTGAACCCCGTTTCACAAATGCGCACAAGACTTGCTGTGCAAGAAGACAGCTTAGCACCTGTGTCTCACCCCGAAAGAGTTAAAAAAAAAAAAAAGGCTGCAAGGAAACCGTATTTACTGAAAGGAACTGAGGCAGAGGGCGGATAAGAACTTACAAAAATAAATTTGAGCTTTTGGGGGGTTTGTGCCTAAGCTTTTCTAGTAGTACTTGCAGCATTACGAGACCCTCCGGGGCTAGACATCGATGCGACGGTCTTTGGTTTAGATAAGGCACCCAATCATATAAGGTTTTTTCTGTACTGGTATTAAAATTGTATAGTGTGGCTACCAGGGTTCGAATGATGTCGTCCAAAAATTAAACCTTTGGACAAATTAGCGGAACGCGAAAAATCGACTGATGTCAACTTGTGAAACCTATTTGGCTACAATTAATCCATTATACAGTGGTATTTCTCCATTAATTGTGTGGTTGAAATAGGGAAGCATTATGGTGCTCTAGTTTATCATATGTGATTAAAAATAGCACGCAAACATTTTACTGATCAAATAAACATAAGCTATTATAAAAAAAATAATATATTCAACTTTGGCATTAACTACACATGTACGTTAAAAACATTTCAGGATTAAGAAAATCATTTACAGAGTAAATTCACTAAAACTAGGAAAGTACGCTCTCCTTAACCTCCCCCCTAATCAAGGAGGAGCTCTTAAGTACATTTCTAATGGCACTCAAAGTAAGCCTGAGAAATTCAGATGTATGACTGAGGAAAGCTGAACTGCAGTCTGGCTTCCTGACTATGTTTACTTGAGGAAACCTGCACCAGAAAATAATCATTTGGTAAAATTATGACGTTCACTCCTCAATTAGGGAAGCAGGCACATAGTTTGCAGCTCTTAATGGGTCGAGCTTATCTGTAAGGAGCCATTCGCTTTTAGTCGGAGGAACATGAGAGACCACAGCAAGAGGCGGGATGTGCAACTTGCCAGGCAAGCCTTACATATTACAATAAGCTCAAGGGGAACTGCTGGGAATTTAACCATTAATTTGTGCATGTGGCAAAAAGGGGCAAACGGCTTTTGTCCAGGAGTCGTTACACCTTGTTTAGATTCAAGTTGACTGAATTCAAACACCTCAAGATCGAGGTGTTGACCTCGAACTCGGGAGCTCATCATGCATCAATAGGGCAACTCAAAGGATCTTGATGGTGACTGTGCTTGAGACTCGATGAGATGCAACTTAGGCGAGAATATGAGGTAGTCACTAGTTCTCCACCTGAACAAACTCAGATCTCCTTCCTCCGGTCAGACAGGGAATGGCTGGTTAATTACAATGTTTTGGTTTGCGTCAACCATGATCAACATTTTTGCTTAAAGCAGAGAAGCTACAAATCTAGAAGGTGTAAAAAAATAATAATAATCAAACGGTGTAAAGAGAAAAGGTTACAATTTTTTAGGGTCAGTTGCCTTCATTTTAAAAGTCACTTTGGGGATGAAGGCAACTCGGTGCAATGCTCCAAGAGATGAGTATTAATAATTGACAGGAGGTGAGTTGGAAGAAACTAGATGGCCTCCTTTGTTCTGCAGCCTCTCCTTCACGTCCACACACCTCCATCGTTCCCCTCCATAGTCCTAATCTGGGAAGCATTTATTACAACAGAACACACTTTTTGGGATTCCTCTTCGTGACTGGATACAACACCGCCCTCACGGCTTCCGCGAACACCTCCCGGACGTTATCCTGCGCCAGTGCGGAGCATTCCATGTACTTCACGGCTCCGATCTGCTTGGCCAGCGCGTTGCCCTGCTGGTAAGTGGTGGGGGCCAGGCCTTGCTCCTTTAGCTTCTTCACCGTCTCCTCGTCGCCCCGCAGGTCCTTCTTGGTGCCCACCAGCAAGATGGGGACGTTGGGGCAGTGGTGGGAAACCTCGGGGTGCCACTTGTGCCTGACGTTCGCATGGGAGGAAGGGCTGCCGATGGAGAAGCAGATAATGAAGACGTTCGTCTGGGGATAGGAGAGAGTGCGCAGGCGGTCGTACTCCTCCTGGCCCGCCGTGTCCCACAGGTTGAGGCTGACATTGCGGCCGTCCACGCACATCTGCGCACTGTAATTGTCAAACACCGTGGGAATATATTCTTCCGGGAAGGCGTTGGTGGTGTACGAGATCAGCAGGCATGTTTTGCCCACTGCCCCGTCACCCACCACCACACACTTAATGGTCTGCATCCTGCCAACGACCACTGGGGCTCTAGCACCTGGCACGAGAAAAGGAAAGAAATAAACATTAAGCATTTACATATAACAACAGTAAAGCTTTACAATGTTAAAGGGTTTCTTCACAATGTCGCGTGAAACTGGAATGAATACGATAAATCTAACCAGTCTGAAAACCTGCGGGAAAAAGTCCCAGAGTTGTAGCAGTTTTTAAAATAAGCTACCAGCTGAGATAGCTGCGGCTACTGTTAGCTTCATCGGCGTAGCTTTAATTACCGTTAACCGAAAGGAAGCGCTGTTTTTACTCCCCGTTTAAAACGTACAGCTGTCGAGAAAACTGTGCTTTATCAGTGGCCAAGACTGAAACACGTAGTTAAAAGTGCCACTTTCTCCTTCTTAATACGTTTTTTTTTAACCATATTCATTTACAACACTAGGCGTTCCCCCTGTGACTGGAAACAAGCTAAGGAACTAGCGCGACCGTTGCTAACTGGCTAGCTAACTAGCAAACAAGCTGAGCAATAGTTTCCAAACACGTCATAAAAGACTAATTCCAACCAGTCTACTGATCTAAAAGTTGCCTAAAGCGTATGTGTTGCTGTTACCTGTACCTTAAGTGTGATAGTTTGGTGTGAAAAGTGGAATATGAACAAGTTTGTGACTTACCGCCACTTAGCTTTCGATCTTTTCTTGCCTTGTCTAGTCAATCACAGCCGCATCCGGGGAGTTTCCCGTTACGTAAAATCGACGTAAGTAGCGTAGGCTGTGGTACCACTTTGCGTCAGCCGTGTTTGTCCTCTAGATGGAAATGTTACGCTCTTATTTTGTTTTCATCGCTTTTAATCTTCCTATATCTACTAAAATTGAATCTAGGATTTAGTGTTTATGAAATCAATGGAAATAGTTTCACATGGGTAACAATTGTACCTTTTTTCAATCCATACAAAAATTATATTTTATGGGTTAAATGGTATTAAACTACTATTATTGCCATAATCCAATAGAGTTAAAAAATACACACACATTTTGTCAGGTTATTACAACAAACTTTAATCAATTTTGTTGATATTTCACATAGACTTAACCAAAGGAGCATTAATATTCTTAGTTTCTTTTTACAAATTAAACTCTGAAATTTAGCAATTTTTAGCCTGAATACATCTTATCCACTTCAAGCAATTTTGAGCAGAAGTCACCTAATTAATAAACAACAGTAACCCTGCAAGAAGTTATGCGACAGTGTAAATTCAGTTTGTTGTGTGAAGGTCTCGGAAAATTCTACTAAACAAAAATAACCATAAAGACTGAAGTACAACCCAAATGGGTCATGAAGATGGTTGTGAAGGAGTTGGTCATAGGCTACAGAACTAAAGGCAGATAAAACAAACTTAACTCCTTAAAGTGGCTGCAACTACCAATGAACATTATTTTGACAGCTCCCAAGGTAAAACATGGTGCATGTAGTGGCACCAATATCCTACTTATCCTACTGTTTTTTTTCCTTAACATGGATTTGGAGGCTGCTTGGAGTTTACAGTATGATGGATGAAGCGAAAAACAAGACAATATTGGACGAAAACCTGTTAGACACGCCATCTGATCTATGCCTAAACTAAAGTTTTTTAACAATTAAAAATACATTTTAATTACATACTTCCACAACATTTCCAACTCTAACTGTAAAAAGAAATGTGGTTCTGAGGTGGGCTCATTAATTAACACATTTTTAATTTTCAACAGTTTTTAAACCCATGGATCACTTTCTTGCAATTTTACAATTATGTTCCACTTTATGTTGACACATTATATAAAACGCAAATAAATTACAATAAGGTTTGAAGTTATAATAACGAAAATGTAGAACGGTTCAAGGGGCAAGAAAACGATGGCAAGACATTTTACTTACAGTCATTTCCACTCAGGTAGACTGTGTTAGTAACTATCAACTAAGGCATTTTTACGACTCATGGTGTGCTAATTAATTATTTATAATGTTTTGAAAAAAGCAATAGAAAACAATATAATATATTAAAATTATGTTTTCTCAGAATCCATATGAAAAATAAAAATAAATGAGCTTGACGAAGTTGTCACAAACCAGAACCCATTACTGACCTTTCGAACTCTGCCTGTCTTACACAAAATAACATCCCATGATTATTAGCCCCTGAAGAAGCTGAAGTACTGTATTGCAGACATGTGACTCGCTTTGTATTTCAAGACTTTCTTTAAAGGTTATACTTGATATTATTGCACCTATTGTCTTGCAGACCCATTCTTATCAATAAAGGCACCGTGTTATAGTCTGACTTAGACAAATAGAAGCACGTCATAAAAAAAAAAAAAACATGTTCCCAGTATTGTGGAGCTCATCCTGTCAGGCCCAGATCATAAACCTTAACATGACCTCATCCGCTTTTATACTTGCCACAATCTCTCATAATTGTCAACTTCAAGCAAAAAAAAAATTATAAAAATGTATGAGTTCTGTCTTGCACCCCTAAAGATGCTGGTGGTAACATAATCTCCAATAACGCAGGAGGTTAAAAGGCCAACCGATGACCAACAACTGCAGACTCCAGAACACACAGACTCACTGGTTTATAGCCTTTCCAAAGAGGTTTTGGCGTCACTGTAGGCTATAAAAAGAGACTTCCCACTGGGACCCTACACCCATAGTCACCCTCTGGCTCAACACTCAGACCTCTTCAATTCTTCCGGGAGATTCCACGGGAGGACTAAAGCATTTCCATGGAAACGGTCACTAAAAGATTTGACTATGTCAAGAGATGCAGCAAGAGGCAGTTTTAAACAAGAGGGAGGGGGGAAATGAAGGTGACAAAAGAGGTTGTTATTGTGGAAGAGTGTAGAGTAAAAGTTCCCAATATTACCAAAAGCAAACTTGGACTTTGGCATAGTATTAAACCTTTTTACATTTTGATATATTACAACAGAAAATCCCAAATTTTGGAAAAGTGTTTTTGACAAAATAGCTTTAATTGACTGATAAGGCTACCCTACCTACATTTTATGCATTGACAGCAATTTATGTTAGTCTATAACATAAAAACCGAAGTAAGTACACTAAAACCTATAGTTTGATTGAGACAATATGTGTAAAAGTCCAAAGAACATGGAATGGTGTGCATTATACAGGAATGTTCACAATATTGAAAACTGAAAACACAGATTTTCACAGTATTGTCTTTTATTGTTTTTTTTTGTTTTTTTTACAAATACATATCTCAAAGTGACTTATATTCAATAAAGTTATATTTTTTTATATAAAATAAAAAATACAGTAAACATTTCTTTAGGCCTTTTCAGGTTGTAAAGTGCATCTTTTTCAGGAGCCCAGTCAACAACATCAACTTTTAATATTGTACCAGTCAATTGCAATATTTCAGTAAAAAAAAACACTGATAACTCGGGCATAAAGCCACAGTGTGCAAAACATTCCGATTACTTTCCTAAAAACTGAATTTTGCCCCAGTATAATGTTTAAAAAAGAAAGGGTTTCCTACAGGAAGAGGTCTTTTATTGCTGTCCTACTGCCTGCAAAGGACAAAAACTGGTTTAAAAAGAGGTAGATTGTAGAGAATTCACTACCCTGCTAATGTAAAACACAAAATATAAAGTATCTCCTAGTCTCTCACATCAAACGTTTTCCCCTCAAATGGACAAAAAAGATTTTAACTAATTTTAACTTACATTAACTTGAAGTTTAGTTAAAACTACAAAACACCTACAAATTCATACAGTCATTAGGGATTTGAAAAGAATAAGCCTTTCCGTCATCTCCACAGGGGTTGCGCTGTAGTGGCCTGGGGCATTTTAAGACCAGGTAAACGAGAAACAGCTGGGGTTTTAGGGTTAACAGGTGAGCCTTCAGCGCAGGTTGTTGTCTTTGCTGACTTACTACGGGCAGCTGAAAGGACAGCTGTCCGTATAGTCTTGGCAGTGGTCAAAGTTGGGCTGTTTGCTGTCCGTAACTGGGATGGAAGTTGGGTCTCAAAGTTAGGAGCACCCCGTTTAGACACACGGGTAGCGGCTCCTCTGATAAAGCCAAACTGGGTGCTGCTACAGACCTTCTCTTGTTGTGTTCTCACCAAAGACCTTCGAGTCACAGTAGACTTCTCTGGAATGTGTGACTCATTTGCAGTTCTGTCCCTTGTGCTGGTACTTTGCTTTACCTCTGCCTGAGCTATAGTCGGTTGAATGGAAAGAGTTGAGCGAACTGAAGATCTGCGGGAAATGGATGGGTGTGCAGGAAGAGGTGAGTTAGAAGGTGTTGGCCCTCCGTTTGAAGGCTCAGTTTTTGAGAGCACTCTAGGAATGCCTGTGTTGTTTAAAGAGACTGTTCGTGAAACAAAGCCCCTCTTTGCTCCGACACCACTACGCACTAGAGTCTTCACAGTTTTAGCATCCTCTTTTGATTCTCTAGACGCTGGAGCAGTTCCCTCGTGGAGCTCAACCTCCCTTTCCTTCCTCCACTTGGAGCAAAGACTTGGTGTGCGTCGAGGGAGTGGAGAGTTTGGGGGAGATAGTATATCATATGACCTCAGACCTTTTACCAAAGTGTGGCACTGCACTGTCTCACCAACCAATGGGAATGACCTGGAAATCTCTTTATTAGCATTTGGTAAGTCAAAGGCCTCTAATGGCTGTGAATGGCTAAACTCTGGCAGACTGGTGGGGATCACAACATCCTCTAGAGTAGTTAAAACCCCTCCAATGTCCCTATTCTTCATTAAACTTGTATCAGGTAAAGATGTTGTGGCACTCATTTTACCTGTCGGACTGTAGATTGTTTGTGGGTGGGATGGTACTTCCTCAGAGAAAGATTTCAATTTGACCTCAGTTTTTGCATCTCTCTGTGAAAGTTTTCCACAGGTATTGTTAGACTCATGAACTGAAGAGCTTCCAGATTTACACTGAAGGGGATAATTACTGTTGGCAAGCCTTTGTCTGTAAGTAGATGTCTGAGTTTTAACACCTTGGGCTAATGCATCAATCCTTTTGGCATCCAAGTCTTCACTAGAACTGTTCAAAGCAATGTGTCTAGGCAAAAAATCTGCCTTTTGTAGAAGTCTTTTCGTATAAAGTTGGTCATGTAGGGGAGAAGAAATGCTTTCAGACGCATATTGCTCCATAGTGAACCTATTTCCATGTTGAGAGGAACTAAATACTGCAATGTGGGAGTCATTGATTGCTTCCATTCCTTGTTTTGTTGTTCTAGCCCCCCTTTCCAGGACAGATTCTTGGTCAACAGGAGAACATCCACCCTCAGTCTCTGGGGAGCTGCAGAGTATAGCACCAATCTCATGGTCTAAGGAGCTATTGGAGCGATAGCTAGTGGATGTCGGGCTACTACCTAAAACAGGAAAGCTCTTCAGAATAGATAAACTGTTGAAATTTGGATTATTATTCATGTGCTGCATAAATCTGCGAGAATCAGTGGTTCTAAGACTACGGCGACTCCAGGTGTGGCTAAGGTTCCTCTCTAAAAGTCTCTCCAATCCATCTTCATTTTCCTGACAGTGAGGCTCTCTGGCAAGACTCACCCCCAGGTCAAGCCCCGTACAGACTGCGAGAGAGCGACGCTTTTCAGCAATCTCACGTTGACGTTCTAAACGCTTCTGCTCCTTGACCTCCCGTTCTTCATTTTCCTATTTGAAAACGAAAAGTGACGAGAAGAAAAAGAAACATGGGTCATTTTACAGTGATCAACAGTGTAATTAGCTTTCTGTGTGCCTCCAAATCCCACCTGAACAGCTCTTTGGAAACGATGGCAAAACAGATGGAAGACCTTGCAAGCCTCCTCTAGTTTAAAAGTGCTCTCATCTTCACAGAAAAACTCCATCAATGCTTGACTTGACATCCTCATACCCTCTACCTCATCGTCTGCCTCTTTCAGACGCTCTTCAGCGTTCTGCAAACAGATAATACACATTTAAAAGGTTTTCTTACATAAATTTCTTATTTCAAACCAAGTATATAACCAGTGATGTATACCTCCAGGAAAGATTGGATTTGTTGCTTCATCTGTGTCTCATTTTCTATATTTGTCTTGAGTGCAGCCACTCTGCTTTTTAATTTTGCTAGGTCATCTAGGACACCTTCTTCACACAACCTGCAGAGACATAAAATAGGCTTTGTTGTAACACTTGTTTACCCTAAGAAAGATTGCATGCTTAGAGCAGGACTTAAAAGGGGTAAAAACGGGTTTGCAAGACTCAAAGTGGAAACACAGCCAGTAGTTCACACATTTATAATGTATATAAAGAGTGTCAGACTGGTTAATCTTAAGTGCACAAAAAAGCGTTACTGCAGATCGTTCATCCACCAGCTACAAGACTATAACTTTATACAAAAATAATTTTTATATTTATTTGAATCTTCATGATGTGGGACGATGAAAGATTTGTCTTTTCTATTTTGTTGCAAAACCAATCACCTAAACAGCTTAGATGTTGGCTTCACAGCACCTACTAGCTACAACTGCAAAATGAGGTTGTGAAATGTTTTTTTTGTAATGTTTTAGCAGACTACACAGAGATTTTGTTGTATCTGAGTGGGCTTTGTATATTGTCTGAGAACTAATCACCAAAGAATCTAGGATTTGATGGAACCCAAGGTTTGGGAAGAGACCAACCTGGAGGCGGAGCCAACGTGGCCTAGTTGGCTTGGAAAAGACAGTAAACTCTGGTCTTTTTTCACAGCTTCCTGTGGAGATGAACACAATTGATTATCTTGCCATTATCTAAAAGATACAACACATGATTTGTAAAGAAAATTCCCCCAAAAAATTGATGACAGTGAATGCACTTTATGGAGCTTATGGTGTTTTTTTTATTTTATCCTCTAGCGTCATTTGTTCTTGCAAGAGTTATGCAACCTGTTTAATATGTAGCTTTAGCTTTTGAAATATTATGATGCAGCCTTAAGGTGTGAATGCACTTTGACATGGAGGACTTCAAACCTGTACAGTAAAAATGATGACAACCTGGTATTTTTGACAATTTTTGATTGTAATTTTTAACTAACTGTGACAGTAAGCGTAAAACAAAACGTTGAAAAGTCAAATGGAAACTGGTCCCTTAACAAGCGGTTTTGAAAGAAATGTGGCACCAGCTGCCTTTATTCACATTTATCAGATGCGGAAACAGGCAAAGAGAGAAGGGGGAGGCATGCAGCAAAAGTCCTGAAGTCGGGATATAAACCCAAAACCATGCACCTCCTGGAATATTGCTTAATTTAACTATGTAATCTCATGAAGCACAAGTTCATTTTAAAGCAATTTAGGTAGCTGTTCTATACTGTACTTCTTTCTCTACAAGGGAATTTCCAAAAAAGAGGTTCTAGCTTTACACCAGGATGCTAGTGAGTCACAAGAGAGTCAAATCATAAAAATGCTGCTTCCAGTAAATCAACTCTAGAATGAACCAGACTAATTTATAAAAGTCATTTAAAACAAACACTCACACTGCCAAAAGGAATTACAAATATTGGTTTCAGCAGGATCTATAAACATCATTTGGATACATTAAAAGACCCAACAGTGTTCATAAACAAATTTGCAACTGTATTTATAAATTCAAATGGAAAGAGTGACTAAGCAAGGAGCCATTTTACTCTGTACACAATTTTTAAAACAAAGAATAATTAAACCACCAGACTTCATGGAGATCAAAAATGATGTTTTCCTGGGACTGGTCACCAGTCCAGCAAAGTATTATCATAAGCAGAACTACATAAAAAACAGGCAACCATGCACAAATGCACTCCACACCAAAGGGATATTTATATTGGCCAATTAAATAAGCATTTATGTTTCGGAAAGTGGATCAAAGCTGGAGTACCAGTAGAGAACTTCCACATGTAGGGAAAGAACGTGCATACTCAACACATAATTACGCTGGTCCAAATTCGAATCCTCATTATCAGGTAAGAGCACTAACAAATGTACCAATGTACAGCAAACCTGATGGTGAGAACCCCCCCCCCCCCCCCCCCCCCCC
>JAVLVB010000835.1:2888767-2905811 GCA_032876305.1 Orestias chungarensis | reverse complement strand
AATACAAAACTAAATCCATCAACGAATGTAGCATAAACGCAAAATAACTGATCTTGCCGCTTTCAGAACCACTCAATATCTGAATAATTGACTTACTACTCACAGCATTCATGTAGTTCCCTGCTTTCAGTACCAAACGGAGGATGGAGTGCAATTCGGGACAGCTCAGCAGTTCTAGGAGAATAACAATAATCAATACTTTGCCATAGGGATTAGGTAATGACAATTAATGTGTTTGCAGCTGACATCAAGGCCATGTAACAAGTCAGCAACTTTTATCCAGAAAAAGAGCACTGGGTGCAAGTTTTTAATAAACCACAAAGTTATCCTAAATGTTAAAAAGTCTATTACATTTACACAATGGCACCTGACGCAATCACTCAAGACTGAACACAAGAATTTTATTAGGCCAATATAGTCCTGTGTCTTAATGGCAGCAGAGTACACAACTCCCCGCTTTTACTTTACCTCTTGCCGCCTCCCTCAGACATCTCCCTGCCACACACAGAGAGGTCAGAGCAGGGTCAAACTCTTGTTGTAGGATCATGGCATCCAGACGGAGCCGAAAACTGGTGAAAAAAAAATGAATAAGCTGGACAGATCAGTGGGTACGTTTGACTGATGATTGAAATATATCGTCACCCAAGATCAAGATAACAAACGTGACGGGTAGGAGTAAACTGGGTAAAAGTAAAAATAACAAAAATAGGTTGGGATGTATGCATATCTGTGATTTGTTGGGGTTGTACCTGGAAACTTCCACTAAAAGCAGCATGAAAAGATCAGGCTCTCCCAGACAGTTCCGTTCTCCACTGAACCTCCTAAGGCGACATTCCTGAAGGAAGATTAAAATATTTGTAGTAAAAAAAAAACTGAAAAACAAATTGTTAAGATTCACTTCCAATATATTTCAGCACAATCTTTGTCTGGGAACAGACCACATCATACAAAGTGGTGTAATGGCAAACTTTTGATCATCCTAACTAAAGCCAGATGAGTAAGAGGAGTAGGGTGGGGGAAGGTGAAGAGGAAGCAGACTGTCACTGGTAGTTGCACGCTATATTAAATGTTTTACCTCCTCACTGTCAGGCAGCAGTTTGAAGAGCTCTGCGAGCTTCTCTGCTCCGTAATGATCCCCGACACCACGCCTGATATCTTCAACAATCTGCTTAGCAGGCCTGCAGAAAGAAAGACAGAAACTCGTTTACCTTGACATCTTACAACAAACACAAACTAGAAGTGTGTTAGACAAAAAGTCTGATTCATCACTGATGAAAGAAATGGACCACAGAACAATGAAAAACAAAGACATGGTCAGGAGACATGTAAAGACTGTGGTGTGTCAGGCTAAAACACTGAAACAGAGACAACTGTTTAACCCCCGTCTTACTTTCTCAGAGTGAGGCCAGGGTCCAATATTCAAGCTATTTTTCATTTTTCTTCCCTTTCTGTTTCACACGCCTCCACCCATAATGAAACTACAGAGACCAGTCCTTACCCTTAAACCAGTTCAACATATTCTCATCTAAAGCTACGTAGGAATCAATGACTTTATTCCTGAATAGAAAACTTCACTGTTAATCTAGTGGAAACAAAACACTGAACACAGGGACGTACATAAAGGCCAAAAATTTAATGATATTTAAGTTTCTATCAGACAAAGAAAACACTAAACCAGATTGTGTTTAAACTGCAAATGCATTGAAAAAACACTTAGTGTTGCTCTTAATGACAGATGGGATACAAGCGCCCGACAAGACAAATACTGGTGTGCAGACGAGACTCTTTTCACAAAAAAGGCTTTCCCGTACAAGTCCCGACAAATCTAATTTAGAAAAGAAAGCATCTCCAGTTGAGAATCTCATGGTGGCAAGGCGGCGTTGGCACTTTCCATCACTCTGTAAGCAATCATTGCATAATTGTCAACACAATAGTTCAGGGTGTCCTAGATATTAGTATATTTAAGCTCACCTAAATGGTTATGAAACAGCTCTTTCCATTAAAATAGGTGCAGCTTTGAATCACAAAGAGGCTTTTAAATGATGGCTGACTAAGACAAGCCATTGGTGGCTACTCTGTCAGCAGGGGGTAGATTGAGGACTCTTTACAGACATCAGCAGGTGTCACGTCTTTCTTTTAAAAAAAACACTTACTCATAGTCCTCCTTACAACCCCAGTACCTTAGGATGCTCAGTCCTTAACAATACACCAGACATCCATTCACTGAAGGAGCTTTAAATCTCTGACACCTGTTAACATCTGACATATTGCTGCTTCCTGCACTTCAAGTCAGGCACGAATTAATCCCTTGGGTTCATTTGAAAACCTTTGAGGTCCCCGCTTTTTTAAATCAACCTTTAGCATCGGTTGATATAGTAAAATGCAGAAATATAGTGTACATTCCTAAAGTTTAGGTTTGTAAGATTTTTCGTTGGCTTATTGTGGAGAAAAAGCAAGCTTCAAAATGTGCAGACATATGATGTTGTATTTTTGATTCACATGTTTTTCCCTTTTTGTTTGTATGGTTTTTTTTGCTCAAATTGAGATATTTCCCACAGCACCTGGCCAACACTCCGTTGGTGACATTAAGCCCTAGACCACTGGGGTTACATTAAGATTCAATGTTCCACGGACACCAATAAGTTCACTTCTGCATGCTCAAGAAACAAAAACAAAGGTCATGAAGTGTCCTATATAAATATAATTTAATTCTTAGAAAAATGTCGAGGAATAAATAAGGTTTGAAGTTTTTTTAAGTCAAGGGCTGCAAATAGTCGACAAAAGAGTTACAAATCTTACATTTTGAATTGCCGTAGAAATATTCCTATGTTCATACTGCGTTTGGAATCCAGTAAGACAATCTGTAAAGAAGCATAGAACACAAACACAAGTGAGTAAAAGAACATTGATAGAAACATTATAAAGTTTATCGCCCTTTAAATAGTCTGACCTCTCCTTGGCTATCCTGAGGGGATCTGCTCCGTAGCAGCACCGAACGTCGCCTCAAGGTCAAGGTTCTATCCCTTGGCTTACAGTCCTTCTGCCGGAACAACTCATCAAGAGAATGGAGGTCTATAGGAAACTCATCCTCACCAGGGGCCGCACCACTCCACACGCTCTTCCTCCCTTCCACCTTTTCTTTAGGAATGCTCTCCCAGTTCAGCTTCCTCAACCGACTCTGACGGATGGTATCTGCCTGGCTGAAAGGTGAGGAGGTTACAGGTGGAGGTGGGGGAGGAGGCGGAGGGGGAGGAGGTGGGGGTCCTGGAGGGGCAGCCAGACGTGACTCCATGGGTGTCCCTACCACAGCATCAGCAGTAACGGAGCAAGTTCCGGGCTTAGTTCCATGAAAAAGACAAGATTCCTTGACAGCCACAGTCAGACTGATGTGCATAGAGGCTGTGTGGTAGTTAGAGAATGCAGTTATCATGGGCGAGCAGGCTTTGCTGCCTTTGCTGCGTTGCTTTAGAGAAGACTTTCTGACACTGTAGAGGTTTTCCACCAGGTCCAAGTTCAGGCCGTGAAGTCTATGACACAAAACAGATTCAAAATATAAGTCACAGCTCAAGAAATCCCAGTTACACCAGAGTTTTACCATACAACCAGCATGGGTTTTTTTATGACTCACATGACATCTGGTCCAATTTACACTTATAATTAACCCGCATTTGTTGCACAGGACTCCACTGATCTAAAAATCCAGCAAGTGAGTCAACTTTCACTGGAAATATCAAAGTACTGTTTTACAGGAAAGTACAAGGAAGGCAAGATGAGCTCTCTCCAAATGTGGGTTGTTTAAATGGCTTGTCTCATCCTGTTCAGTTTCACCTCATTGCATGTGCACACACACACCTCCATCCCAGATCTTCCTTTCTAATTATAAAATGCAAAGACACCAAAGGCAAGCGAGGACGCAAAGGTAGCCATAAAATATACAAATATAGGGTCTGCAGCCCTGCAGATCCCTCATTCCACTACCTACAACTGAAAGACTGATATGAATCAGGCACAACTAAATTCTAGTCTGGAAAATTGGCACATTTTGGTGCGAATCCTATCTTTTTCATCATTTGCTCCAAACAAACCATCTCTTCATCTCCTGAGCTATCTGCCATTAATCATAACTCTTGGAAAACTAGGAGATACGTCGAATGGCCAAACTATTCCTTTGAGATCCGGCTGACCATTAATCTCAGTCACCATCAATTCCTTAGATCGGTATCTACAACCACTTAACGAAGACTTGAATCTAGAAAATAAGTTCGTTTATTATTTTACATTGATTTATTTAAATTGCTGCAGTAAAGAGGAGAAAAAAAGGGTTAAGGAGCAAAATAGTTTTGCAAAGTTTAACAGTATAAACTTTGTCATGTTGCCATTTGATGCCATATAAGTATCACACAAAGTTATTGTTTATCTCAGTACAACGAAAGTGTTCTCAACAGTGAAATATGTCACAACTATTTTATAAGCAGATAAACCCACAAACACTGTTTTACTCGTTCATGCTCCAGAGCGGGGTCAGGTTGTTTTGCTGACTTACCTGAGGTCCAAGGAAGCGAGTTTAAAAGGCGATATTAAAAAAACATGGATCCCGTACACTGATGCGTCTCTAGAAATGCATTTTATTCCTAAAGGCGCTCCACTCGCGGCAAACTTGCGTCCTCCTCAACTTGCAGGGAAACTTCCACGCTGCTGCGCGCAGACGCGCACCCCCACAGCGGCTGAGCGCCCCCCCCCCGCATCCTCCCAGTTTTCCCATGGGCGGACTGAGGGTTATGGAGTCTTCAACTTTCATCAAACCTTTCACCCTAAACATTACCCAAGAAAACTTGTGACATTATAGTGTGACATGCTGTAATCAGCACAGTATTGTGGCTATAACTCATTCAACTATTTACCTTCACTTTTTGTGGTAATAAGAAATCTTTCGCTTGGCCAAAGTAAAACCTTCTATTGAGAACTATTCACACCCCTTAAGCTTTTTTTCTTCTGTCACACATTTGTAAGTTAACACCACATTTTTTTTCGTCAAAATGGTAATAAAATGTAAAAAAAAAAAAAGAGAAGGAATTGTGAATTTTGAAGTGAAATTAAAACAGTGTTTTAAAAATGTTTTAAAATGATGAAGGTGAAATATTTGCTTTGCAATATGGAAGCCCATTTCCACCACTGTGATAAAGAAAAAAAAAACTTATATCTCATGATTATGACTTAGCTTTCTCATAATATTGAGATAGTTTCTTATAATAATGAGATAGCACCTCATAACGATGTGATGTATTGACAGGGCAATTATTAGTCATGATCCTTTTTAATCTGATCTTTACAATAAAAAGTTGCTAATGAAAAATCTTTTTCAAAAGAACAACATAAGAAGCCCCGTCTATCACGTCATGCAGGAGACCCTTGCAAACATCTGGAGAATTGTATATTAAACATTTTGTCCTCCATGCAAAACTGAAAAAACCAAGATGAGTAATAACACTACACATCACAGTGACTGAGCTATCCCTACAGTAACACACGGTAGTCGAACCATAATTCTGTGGGGATGCTTCTGCAGAAACAGGGCACCTAGTCAGGATTGATAGAAAGCTAGATAGAGCTAAATACCTGGAAGACAATGCATAAAAGATTTGAGACTTGAATGGATGTTTACCTTCCCTCTCGTGTTTAAATGGTTCAGAAAAAGTCCAGACCTAAATCTAATGGTGAATTTGCAGAAAAAAACATAAATACTTCAGTTACTAGATACTATCAACCTAGTTTTGTTTTTAGTTTTTTTGAAGAATGACCACAACATATGAAAAGACATTCACCCAAAGACTTGGAGCTGTAAATGTTGTAAAAGGCAAAGTATTTTATTTTGGGGGCTGAACATAAATGTGAGTGACCAATAAACATTTTATGACCTGAGAAAGACATTAAAATCCTGTACCATTTCTATTTTACCTTTTACATTGAGTTTGTACACAAAGTAAAATCCCAGGAATACACTAATAATTTTGTGGTTGAAATGTGGCAAGGTATTAAAAACCTCGTGGGGTAAATTTTTTTTTCAACAAACCATTGTTAAGCATGTTCAATGTCAAGAGCTATGTAGATAACCGGATATGGCTCTGTTTCAGATTTATCATCAAATTATCTGATTTGTGATGGGTGCAGAAGGCCTTGATCATGCCTATGAGGGGTATGGTATTGAGAAGCTGAGAGAAGGAGCTGATGGGTATCAGACATGGGAAATGATGTCTGCATCTCCTCCCTGAAACTGGAACGACACACAGGCGAAAGCTAAGAGCCTAGAAGTCCGTTTCGGGTGCTGAAATGTTCTGCCTGCTGGGATATGGAACCGTGACGCAGGCCTTTCATCTAAGGTGCTGGAGCGCTCCTGGCCCATGTCACCTAGCTCCCTCCAAATCCGGCTCAGGTAGCCCCTCCCACAGGCCATGCTGACAGACCTGCTTCATCCCATGTGGGTTGGCCATAATTAGCCGGTTAAGACCACAAATATTTGACGTTGATTGTGTTTGAGCCATTGGGTATGTTATGGTGCTCCCTGCCAGAATAAACCTCTGTCAGGAAAGTTTACTTTCTGTTCAGCCCTCTCTTCTCAGAGTACAGTACACCTCTCAGAATACAAGGAAATGCCTCTGTTGAGAGACAGCAGCTTTATAGTCCATGAAGGGCCTGAACAACCCGACACAATTACACCTTTTATGCCAGCATTTATACAGTTAGAACATTGCAACAGCGATTAAGGAACTCCCCGGGCTTAACTTGGCTTCCCTCACTGGTTTCAGCAAAATGGGTTAAAAAGAAACAAACAGTGTTCCAGCTGGATCAAATAGAAAACATCAGTGTTTGTGTGTTTCTTGGCTCATCGTTTTATGAATGAAGGTGCTCATTTGTAACATTTGCAAGAATTTATCCAAGACAGGAACAAGAACTTTGAGCCGTTTCTGCTATGCGCAGCCTTTCTTTGATGTCTAAACCTGTTATACTTTACTTCCTAATGGAGACATAAGGCGTAAACACAAGACTGCAGTGCCAACTACCCCATAGCTCGGCTCTTAGATCAGTGGGGTTGTTGCAGCCATGGCAGCCAGCTTTCCTTCATAGTCTCCCCTTCTTAATCTTGCTTTGAAGTCCTAGAAGGGTTGCTTAAAGGTGAACGCTATTAGCTCCCACCTCCCCTACATTAAACACATGTTTGAGATATACTGAAGTGTTTAAAATTCTCTAAAACAATCCCAGAAGTTGAAATACAAAGAAAAATGTGCATTGCTTATTCTGTTTTGTTACGGTGATCTGATTTTTTACAGTGACCTCTGCTGAAATTGTTTTATTTTACGCCAAATGAATCCGGATATTGCTGGATCAATGAAATAGATTTCTTCATTTTTTTCCCCAGATGCCCCATTCACTATATAGTTTGTGAAAGAGGCAGAAAAAATGGCCCATGTGAAACTATTGATGTTTTGAGTGAGGATTTTTTTTTTTGTGTTGATGTGCGTCTAGTTTGCCTTCTGGGTCTAGGCCACTTCCATGGTTGAGTAAAATAGGTCAGAGTGACTTTGGCTCTGCAGGGGTACAAAATACATACATGTGTGTGTAGCTGTGTAACAGGAAAGCTGTATGCACGCAAGCACACACACACCTGGATGTGATTCAAAACTATGGGGACAGCAGGTCGGGGGTAGTATTCCTAATCAAATCCAGCTTTCTCAGATCTGTCTTGGTTTTCAAGCTGCACTCAGATCATGTGCTGTTGTCCTGAATGACCTGACAAAGATCTCTGCCTTTGGACAGAAGGCCTGATAAGGAGTGACAACTACATATCAGCACAACGGTTATTTTCTGAATGTTTGAGGGTACCCTATGTATGCATGGCTGCACAGAATACTATTTAAGACTAGCCATTCGCACTTGATCTTGTTTTCTTAGACTGGGCAAAATTGATGCTATTGTGAGTATTTGTGCACATCATATTGTGTTTTTAGTGAGTTAGCTTGTCTCAGGTTAGAAAGAACTGAAGCCATTGTATTGCCTTGTATAATTTGTTGTACTTGCCTCAGTTAAACTCTGCAGGGTAGAGGAAAGACTGAGGTGTTTATGGTCTGTTGTTCACAGGGGAAGGGTTGACCCTTCTAGTCTTTAAACATCTGGCCACTGGAGCCATTTCCAACTCCAATTAGGATTTCCTGAGACTCAATAAAGTGGATTATTGGCCCACAAAAACACTCAGGCGCACTTACCCACCTCTCTGTTGTCTTCAGCAATTTCAGCTGCAGCACTCATCATGTTAAATAGAAGTACAGCTGTACTATCTCTTTTGTCTGAGATTTAAACATTTTGCATAGTGTCTCGCTAAAGTATTCTGACTCCATGAACTTGTTTTCTAATTTTATTACCACAGACTTCAATAGATTTATATTGAGATGTGATTTCATAGTCCAACATAAGGTATAAACTATATTTTAATGGGGAAGGAAGATGAAGAAAGATCATTTATGTTTTTAAAGTATTATACAGGAAGAAATCTGAGAGGGTCTACCTTTCCATAGTAGTCTTCCCACAGATTTGAAATTAGATTTAGGTCTGGACTTTGATTAGGTTATTTTAACATATAAAGAGGCTTTAATCAAGCATCTTCCCTTTCAAAGCTAAAGGAACGTCCCCCAAAACACCATGATGCCACCACCATGTTAGATGTGATGGGTTTTCTGCAAAGACATGCAACATTTAGGCAGAAACTTAGTTACTACAATTGCCTTATTCGTTCTCACTTAAATGAATGTCTAGCACAAGTATTTATTCTGTCAACAAATTCACTTATCTGACCTGAGGATCACTGCAGCTCCTCCAGAGTAACCATAATCTTCTTGTTTGTTGCACTGTTTAATGCTTTACTAGACTTATCAGTTAAGATAGATTTCTTGATCTCTTTGCAAAGTGATACAGTTATCCACGAGATGTTCATAGCTTTTAATATTGCCTAATGCCTTAACTGCTTTAAACTTTCTACAAATATAGCTCATTCCAGCAGTAGTGTGAAAAGCCAGATTTACAGCAGTTGGATTTTATTTGAGAATAATACATTCAAGGAGGAAGAATACATCATAACCCACTTTTCCTAATTTTCTTTCTATGAATCTATACAATATAGGTATCATTGACATTACTGCTAAAGTTTGCACTCTATACTATTAATGGTAAGTACATTCTCAGTATAGGGGTATAATAGGAATAAGCGTAGGAAAATGGAAAGTGATTTTCTCCCATAGTCCCTAAAACAGGTCAGTCTTTAACACAACATGGGGTTGGGCACAAAGCATTAGCTAAGAGTTCAGGGAAGCTGGGATGCACCCATAGGGGGTCTAAGCGGCTGCTTGTGTGGCTAGAGGGATCACACAGTTAATATTCAAAGGGCCAAGCTTGTTGTAAAGAAGCAACTAAATAGAGATTGACAAAGCGCATCGGTCAAACAAAGGCTTCCCCCTAAGTAGGCTGTGTGTATATAGCAAGAGGAGTAGTAAACAGAGGGACTTTGCAGCATTGGTCAAGTGTAAAGTCTATAGAAAGTTATTAAAGCAGGGCGCCCACCATAACAAATTGCACCACACATGAAACTAGATTTTAATTATGTTGTAAACATTGACCAAAAAGTTGGGTAAGTTTTGTTCCAAATCTGTATGATTTATGGTAATCTCTTCACCAAAATGTTATTAGGCATAGTTTCCACTAAACTTACGACTCAGATCCAGAGGAGCTACATCTCTTCAGTAGGTTCCACATGAGCGCTAATCATATAGTCTACGTGGTTTAGGTTGAGTAACGCAGATTCCCTTCTTCATCAACCCATACTCACCAAGCGCAAAAACACACAGACAGTCACTTCAACCATCCAAACCTAATTATTCCAGGCCTGCTTCCCTGTGCCAACAAGTGATGTCACCCACCAAGAGACAGTGGGATTGTTGGCTCTGTGCCTGAGGGTGGCCACACTCACAGGCAGGAGAGGAGAAACAAAAAGACGAGGAAGTTAGAAGAAGATTAGCGGCTGAGAGGTTTGCAAAGAAGGGAAATGCAGGGAGAACCCCTGTGTTTTGGCCCACCCCTCATGTTGGGATTTCAAAGATTAATTTGCTCTACTCCTGAACCCACAGACCATGGTCTCCTACTTTCTGCATCTCCCACAGACTTTTATATAAACATTTAAGGCTAAAACAATTGCAGAACGGTTTACAAGAGCAAGGCCCCACAGGGTCTTCCTCTAGGATTAACCTAGCTACTGCTCTCCTCCCATTAGTTCCATTGGAGTTCACTTTTCTGAAGCGTAATTATTCCTACCAGTTTGTTGCATAACAATGCCCAAAGCCTTGTCCTGCCGCCCTATAGCTGTTGGTAAAACAAGGCACCCTTGGGCCCCAGAATCCCTGAGCCAAGGCCCACTTTCTTGTGTTTTGGATGGAAATCTGTTGACGCTCTTGCTGTGGCGTGACTGACTGGACATTTGGGGCAGACGTCACAACTGCTAACTAATGAGTGCTGCAAAAACAGTTTCGTATTGTAAAAACGTTGTTCAGGAAGATGGGAAATGTGCTTACTTCCTTTCTTGTCAATAGAAAAATGTGTATTGAACAAACTTTTCTTTCCAAAGTAATATGGCTTTTATATAAATGTAGAAAAATTTCTTCTTCTGATGTAGAATGTATGGGCACATAGGAGTGGGGAACTTTCAATCAAAAATGTGAGTAGTTTGTACTGAACATGTATATCTTGACCTGTCAGATGTGTGCCAATAAAATTGTAAACTTCCGTTTGTTTTGCTGTTTGATATGATAGAATGGCATAAACTAATGTAAAAGTGCAAAGTGAAAGGACATAAATGAATTAATGTGCATTTGTCTTTGCCTGACCCTGATAACTGACCCAGTACTTAATAAAACACTGATAGTTTCTGGTGGCTTTAATCAGTAGTCTTACCTGGAAGAGAAAGGAGGGGGTTAAAGGGACTCAGGTAAAAATTGAGTCCACATACCAAACCGCCAAAGTCAGTACAGTTTTTATCTTATCTTAAATATGACTTGATCTAAACAAGCTTATTTTCACTCAAACTGCAGGTTTAGGTTAGTGTCGTACTTAATTCTCCATCCTAGCCTTTGGCAGCCTGTAATAGTTTTTTCCTAGGATTACTCCGGATTTCATGGACTAATCCATCTTCCTATCAATTGACTGGCTTCCCATTTACTGCGAAAAAACAAAGCATCCATACAGCATAATACTGCCACCACTTTGCTTCCCAGGGGTCATGGTGAGTTAAGGATTGATTTTTGTTACTGATTAAACTCAGTTTCTTATTAATATTAAGAATAGTGTTCCAGTGAAACTTAAAAAAAAGAAAAAACTTGTCAGCCATTATCAGCGGCAGCGGTTTATCTAATCTAACTTTATAGAATGATCTAAGACATTTGAGTTTAACTTAATGTTATTTCATGGATTGTTTTTTCAAATAAACTCTTCTTTTGAAAAGGTATTTTAGATTTTTCATATTGACCACACTGCTTTGAGTATTGCTGGTTCAAAATCTCTTTATCTTCTCAATTAGACAAAAAATTATTACCTACCTTACTTAGTAAGTGTGATATGAAAACCACAAACAGGGTACTACAGAATAAAATAAAAATTACTTCAAGTGAATCAGATAAATACAAAAACAGCACAGGCTTTTTCTTTCTCCTCCCTGGAAATCATGTGCAAGCCCCCTTTCCCTTCCTTCCTCTCTGTTCGACACATGGAGATCTGGCATGTTTGACAGAGGGAGAAAGGAGAACAAACAAAGAGATGAGTGACCAATGTGGAGATGTGACGGCCAGCTGAGTTATTTGGTCAAAACCAAGTGAAATTGAAAAAACAGGCTGTTGCTAGGCTGAGCTGTGAGAAAGAGAGTTGTCCAGCCAAGTTCATTTGAAAAGAACCACCCCTCTGTTTACTTACACTCAAATACCACTTTAGAAACACAGCAATTACCACCAATTGCCCACTATTAGCTACTAGCACTTTTTTGAGCCTTTAATACCGACTCAACCTTAAACGGATCTAAAGGACTTGACAAAGGAACGGACAGAGCTCTGGAACTATCATCGAAAGTAGCTTTTTGAGATGACCACATTTTGCATAAAGGAATTTTCCATGTTGAAAATAGAAGTTAAGAAATCATCATAGCTTGCTCCCTGTGAGGATGACTCTTAGTACTTTTCAGAATAATGTTTTGAAAAATACCTTAATCATAATTCTATGTTCACACACTCCATGTCTGACCTCTATTTATAGTTAGAATTAAGGTTTAACCTATATATATATATATATATATATATATACTATATTAGTTTGTGTATTTTCCCCATTGTAAATATGACCTACAATGGTATAGTATCATATCTACACAAGAAAGGTTAATTCCCACCCAGAAAATCTCCAGAACAAGTACATTCCTTTTCATGTGTCCCCTACAATCGCCTATGACTCCGTTGTGAAAACTATAGAGGAAATGGCCTCAGACGATTATCATGGGCTGGCCCAGAACAGAATGCAGAAAGATGGAGGGGAACATGATATGTGTGTATCAAGAACAAGTAAAGTAAACCAAAACAAAGAAAGGTTTTAAAAGATAATGGTTGAGCCCTCAAAGGGGAAAGAGTTGTTCAAGGGGCCCTAACGATAAACTCAGAGACCACAGTTTAGCCTCAAGGGTTAACAGTGACTGCATCGGCTAAACTGCAATTCATTTGAACAGAGAACTGATGTTCTCATTCTCAAGGTCTTTCAGGGTTGAAGAGGGCTGAAGAAACTCACAGGCATCCTACAAGTATGGATCCAGATAGCAGATTTCTCCACACTGTACTGCATTCTGGCAAACTCACTGGTGGTAATTGTGTGCCTCGTTCCTCTGGGCGTGTCTCGGTTTGGGGTGTGGGAGGATGTTAGTGGAGAACAGAGGTGTTGAACCCTGCCATCCTGTTGTTAGTGGTCACACCTGTCAGTTGTTCACAGAGAGTGTTGGAGAGTCAACAGTGTATGCTAAGTTTGTGCATTGTAAAATGTAACAGGGGGGAACCAGTTAATTATATCATAACCATAATATGGCATGTAAAAAAAACTGCACAGCTTAAAGGCTGAATAGACACAACAACTGCGGAACAATTCTGCAATACACCCACTTGTATTCAGTTGCAGTCTTCTGTAAATTGTGATAGCAGACGTCTTTAACGTCTCTCTTATTCAACAAGGCAATGTGCTGGAGTGTGTACTTAATTCTTAATGGTCCACCAACTCTGACTTGACCAAAATGAAGAGAATAAGAAGCTGAGGAGGGAGGTGATGGCTTTTAAACTAGATTCTTCTCACTGGCCTAAATCCAGACCGAACTTGTTTAGCTTATCTTTGCTTTCTCTTGGTTATTTAACTGCTCACTGCTCTTCCTTGGTTCATGCATGACTCCTTTTCTTGTCTTACACAAGACTCCACAGTGAGCATTGTGCATCTCAGTCATCCCCAGCGTAGCAAAGTGAAGTTACGCATAAGCCACAGTAATAGTAATGTATAGCTCTCGTTCGTCCTGTGTCCAGGAATAAACAGAGTGCGCCTGATTACTTCCATTGGACACGTTAACAATGTGGCCATCATTGTAGTTAAGAGGGGCACAATATGGCACATGAGAGCTGGCAGGATCCAGGCCCGCAGATCTGGGCACAGAGCGGGTCATTCATATGTAGGCCCTTTGAATGACGGACATGGAAGTTTTCATTTAAGTTTTTTTTTTTCATGAGCCCTACAATGTAAAGCTGGTTTAACATGTTGAAATCTATCTGTTCTATTATTGAACTGCATGGCTACACTGATCTCGTATGCATTCCCTTGCAATGGACCCCATGAACACATTTTTCAATTTTACAACCCTAAATCTCAAAATATTTTATAAGGGTTTTTCTGAATGACCAAGACAAAATAACATATAATTGTACAAGGAAAAAAGAAAATTGATATTTTAAATATTTAGTACAGAGAGACATCTACAAAGTCAATCATTTGTATTCAACCAACTTAAATAAATAGTTATTTAAATCAACGTTCACTTTGAATAGATATCTGGAAGTATTTTATTGTTTCTGTGTCCACCAATTTTGCACCTCATTCATCTTTTTAGATTAGCTAAATTGAAGGTAGATTGGATGGAAACATCTGTGAAATCTTTCCTACAAATTAACAGTAAGATTCTGGTCTTCATTTTGACTTGGCTTTAGTACAAACTAAAATCCTATGAGTGAGATTTCCACATTGAGCCCCTATTTCCTCTATATCCCTTTTTTCTACCTACTCTGGTCATGGACGAATCACAGAAGCCGCCGAGTGGCTCATTGTAACTTTGACGAATATGCAGAAATCCACAGCTAAGGAGAGTCTTTTAAAAATGCAGTTTGGAGTTTGCCAAAAGCAATTTAGTGGACAAACAAAACCTTTAAAGAAGGCTGAAACTGAACGTTTTACCCAATAATGAAAAAAATGCAATGGTAAAAGCAACCAACCATTAAGGCTTCTTTGGAAAAGCGTTTGTAAAAACTTGAAAAATTATTTTTTCAGACATTTGTTTGTCAAGTCTATCTGAGCCTGAACTATTTTTAAAAGATAAATGGTAAAAATTTAAATTTTCTAGATGCACCATGACAGTACACACAAACACTTTCATCTGTAATTACAACGAAATATTAAAACAACATTGTACATCATCGTCCTTCTACCTCACAATTATGCCCTATTTATGCTGGTGGATCACAAAGATCACATTAAAATACATCAAAATTTGTGGCGGTGCAGCCCCTGGTATAAAAAGAATATTTTTTTATCAATTGAAGTGGGATGACTGACTGATGACAAAATTGTGTCTCATGGCTGGTGCTACCAGGTGCTTGATATGGTTGTAAAAACATAGGAGGGCCTCAGACTGTGCAGCCAGGTCTCAAGAGGCCATAATCACATAGTACTCACATAAAAATAACAGATAAGCCAAAGGTACTCATTATAGCTGACAACTGTGATAAAGCCTACTTAAAGATGTATGTCCTGTTTTATCAGAACAGGTTTCAAATTAATTCAGATGAAAACTGTTTTTGTTTTTGTTTTGTATGCTTTGAAATGACATTGAGCAAATAGGTAATAATAACTTCATGGTATACTGCATCCATAAGCATACATCCAGTATTCTCTCTCCTGTCCCCATTTCCCCAGCTGCACAGGGCAGGGTAATCCTAATTACGAATTTGTTGGTTTTGGTTTTATGTATCACACAATGAGATTTGCTCAACGGCATAAAAAGAAATGAAAAAAAACAACAACAAAAAACATGTCTCCACAACTTGCAAATAAGCCTGCAAATTGCTGATTATGTCACACTTCTCTTCCCCTTCACCTAATACCATTAAAAATTACATAACAACAACCACAATATTGTTTCACAAGAAACGGACATACAAATAGAAAAGGCACAATATTATTAAATGTTGGTTGATTTGAAACATGATGTTTGATCATTATAAAATAAGTGAAATAACTAAAAATATTTGATGCTTAAATGGTAAAAAATATTATCCTTAAACGTTTCATTGTTTGTTAGAAATGTGACATTTTTGTCTCCATCCAATAAATGAGTAAATTACTCTTTCTGTTGCCAGTTTCTCAGCCTAAATGTCATTCATCGCTGTTGGTCTGCATGGCCAGAGATGAAAGTTACTGAACCAGAGTGAAAGTAAACATGACAGCAGCCAGATACGCCATTGTTTCTTAGTTAAGTGTATTTCCATCTTGTTTTGGCCTGAAATTTGCTACGGTTCAAAGTGACAAAGCATTAGGATCAAAATATCAGCTATCAATCTTTTTCACACAGCTTCTGATGTGCTATGTTTTTCCTATTTAGATTCGCTGGAATGGCTGACATCTTTCAGCATATGCTTGTGAGTTTTTCACAGAAAACAAATGACCCTTATCTGGAAAACAAAATGGTCTCTTGTGTTTGAGGCAGTGCTTTAATCTGAGCCAATATCCATTTCCCTGTGTTGATGTGCTTCCCGTCTTAATTTTAGCTGTATGTGGTTCTCCTCCTGGTATTGGTTTTCACATGCCCTCAGAACAACTTGTAGATTTAACCACCACATAGATAAAAAAAAAAAAGTCTTTGCATGAAATTCCCTCTCTGATTCTAAACTTCTCAAACTAAAGTACAAGTATTCAGAATGCGTCCGAACCAGTTTCTCAAAGTGATAAAATGTTTCTAACTCTGAAAACCTTCGAAAGTTTAAAACCACTGGAATTATCTAATTGATATGCTCAGAGCCACCTACTACTTGAGGTCTTCAAACTCAAAATAAGTCTAATTAAAAAAATATAAAAACATATTAATAATAAATAGATATGTACAATTTTAACAAATTACTGATAATATTTTGATAACCGATGGCTTAATTATTCAAAATAACATAAGCCAAGTTAATTTTATTCTTTGGCAAAATGTTTAAAATTTAAGCAACAATAGAAGTTTCAATTTTGGTTGATTTTGGCGCCACTTTGGACACAAGCGGAAGTGTTTTGCTTGAAGGAAGACTGCATTGACCAAGGATTCAAGGATTCAAGGAGACTTTATTGTCATTCAACATACATGATGGTACATGAGGTGGAACGAAATTATATACTCACGGTACTGTTCCACCCAAGAGCTAATATTAAAATAGATAAAATAATTTAAAAAAAAATTTAAATAAATAAAATCGAAGTAAAGTAAGTAAAATAAATAAATAGGAATATACGGTATTAAAGTGCGGGTATAGTAAAAATTTGTAGTCCGTGCAGTGGTTTGTTCAGGATGAGTTCAATAGTCTCACAGCTTCAGGAATGAAGCTGTTTCTGAGACGGGTTGTTCTACACTTGATGCTCCGCAGCCTCCTGCCTGAGGGGAGCGGAACAAAAAGTGAGTGTGCTGGGTGGGTGGGAT
>JAVLVB010000835.1:2861774-2877981 GCA_032876305.1 Orestias chungarensis | reverse complement strand
ATGAGAACATGGGCTGAGATGCTTCCAGTGACGTTCTACAACTGCTGCTATAAACTCTTTTATTTCAGTATCCTGTGCTTCTAATTTAGCTTTCTGTCTTTTCAAACCCCCAGTCGGTCGTGGCAGATGGCTGCTTGTACTGAGCTTGGTTCTGCTGGAGGTTTCTTCCTGTTAAAGGGGAGTTTTTCCTCTCCACTGTTGCTACATATGTGCTCAGTCTGAGGGATTGCTGTAAAGTCAACGACAACATAAGCCATTGTTTTGGTCTGCTGATTCCAGAGGAGTGAATCCTGCAAGTCAATGACTGGATGCAATCTGCTGCGGTTCCTTAGATTGGAAACTTTTTCAAATTGATTTGTTAGAATGTATCTTTGATTTTAATTGATTTTCTGTGAAGTGCCTTGAGACGACACCTGTTGTAAATTGGCGCTATATAAATAAACTGATTCTTGATTCTTAATGCCTTTTAAAGTGGACATCCTATATCACATCCTGTAATCTACTTAGAAATACTTAGTTATAAATGCATTTGCAATCTAAATATCTACATGGTAACCTAAATGTTTTATTTATTTATTGTTATTTTTTATTTTATTTATTTATTTATTCAGTTATTTTTGAGGGGGGTAACCAACGCTGTATTTGTTGCAGATTAGTTTATTTGAAAATTGCCATTTGAGTATTTTAGGAAAGAAATGCAATTCATGGTATTAAAATGAAGGATTTAGCTAAAAGGTATAATTAAGGTTCATTTGTGTGCATCTCTTCAATGGAACTACTAGATGAGGCGACAGCAGGTGATGTTGAAGTAAAACGATGCAGAACAAAGGAAGTCATCATCAGACCAAGATCTAAATAAAGCAAAATACCATCATTTATGGATGGCCAATACAAAAATATACAATATGAGAGCTATTTGTTTGTTTTGCTGATTTTTTTAAATTATGTTTAATTTGATTTTGTATGTTTTTGTGCTCTTATACCTGATTTTCTATTCTTTCTTAAGCCTAAGCGCCATGTTACAAATTGCTGCTCTCCGCAGCATTCGTGCTTTGTCTCACTGCACCAATGTGTTCTTCCGCGAGATACCTTTCACGATCATATCATTTCATTTCATTTTCTTTGTTTAGTACCCACAATTAGTAAGCGAGGTGTAAAGGGGTTTATTCTGGTAGCATTTCTTTTAAATAAATGTCACATCTTTGAAAAACTCAAAGTTTCTGGTAACGGCGATTTTAGGACCTAGTTGATCTCAAAAACAAGTTCCACCCATTTCGCCATTTTATGTTCTAAAGGTTCTTTGTTGAGAGGAGGAAGCCTGAGCTCAGAGACGTTTAGCAGCAATACTCTAAATTACACATATTTAGATACTAATTATCATCTTACGATATCGTAGTTAATGCGAATATTTGCTTCAAATAGTACTATAACTTGTCAGAAGGGTTTGGGAAGCTAACCTTACACAGCTTGTCTGACATCGTGTTTCATCGTCGTAGACCAGACAGAAGAGAAAAGATAGCCGAAATATTTCTCTCAAAGTTATATTTATTAGAAGGCAAGTTGACGACCGACGTGAAATCCCCGAAGACCGAGGAGATGGCGAGTTCCGTGGGAAATGTGGCGGACAGCACAGGTTGGTAGTTTGTCCTACACGAGGCTAACAGTTGCTAACGTAACCGTTGGGGGGGAAGTCAGAGTATTTTCAACAGTAAAACGCGACTGAACGGTATTAAATATGTGTTCCTTAAAGTCTTATTTCTGCTAGTGTGTTTATTTTGTTTTAAACAAAGTTTCAACGTTTAAGGGTTAGGGTCTACAATGGAGGCCATTTATCATATTAGCATCTGCTATCAATGTTAGCCACCTATTTTATGGTATTGAATGTACTTTACAAATAAGAAACCTGACTGCTTTTATTTTTACTCGGACAAAAGTATAATTGCATTAGATTTATATAAATGCATTTTTTGTGCGTGTAGAGAACTACTTCTCACGTGGCGGGGTTGGTTTACCTCGTGTGTTTGCACAGTCGTGTGTATAATAGCAGCATTACATAAGTGTCGCAGAAAGGTTTGGCATTTTCCATACTTATTAGTTCTGTTGAGCAAGGCATTGAAGGCATTTCTATTACTGCTCTTTCCAGCTAAACCAGTTTTCAATCGCCTAGTTGTTTTGTTAATCTACTACATCCGTCAAAATTATGTAATTGTCTAAGAAATGGCTTCAAATAAAATATTAGTTCAGCAGCTGATGAGAGCGTAGTTGGACATTTGAAATACAGCTGTTTGATGTGAATTTTTAAAAGCTTTGTCATGAAATAGGGAACTTTCATTTACATTAAACTGTTCTTTGTAAATTGGCATATTCTTATTGTTCATTCCTTTTTGTAATTAATTATCAAAGTTTTTCAAGTGTGTAGACTAGTTGTATACAAATGTAAGAATGACCTAATAAGCAAGCTAATAACTGATACTGACTAGAACAATCCTGAATGGAAAATTTCCAATTGCAAGCATGGAGGAGTGCCTAAAGTACCTTTTCATACAGTCTATGGCTTTGTTCTGTAAGGATATGAGAAATACTCTGAAATAATTGACCACACCTTTACAAATAAACCTGATTTACTACAGTTTCTAAAAGCAGGTTTGAGCAATATGGCGGCAGATGGTAGGAACATTTTCAAACCACACATATATTTGTTTTCAAACCGTATGTATGTTACATACTGTGTATATTTCCCATAAAGTTGCTGCATATAAATCCCAAATTCCTTTTTTTGTTCTCTTTATGTTAGAAATTACATATTTGTAAAGTTGTGATTTGAGAATACCAAATGTGTCTACTTCTACACCCCCCATTTGTTTCATCTCATGCGTTCTCTTTGAAGCACTTCAAGCATAAATGAAGAAAAAATATGGCTTCATTTTGATTTTGACAGATAAGGTAGTGATAAATCTGGCAATATTTTTTTCTGTTAAACTTATGCTATGTCATCCATAGGTTTATCAATCTACTTTGTTACCATATTTAAATGCAAAAGACATTTGTATGAAATCATTTACAGCCTTGCCTTTGATCTCATAACTTTATAGGGTTTGTATTTTCTTATACCATTACAACAAAATTGATTTTAAGATTTTGTCATTCAAGCATTGTTAATGTTTTCCATTTTGATTTTGTTTCAGTTTTTCCAGTTAACTTTATATTACTTTTTTCATAATGAATATATTTTCATCCTTTTGTTTTCATTTGTCTGGTTTCATTCCTTCCATCACCTCTAACATGTTGTCTTCCCCCCTCCTTGGCCTGTGTTGGTGCTCCAGAACCAACAAAACGTATTCTTTCCTTCCAAGGGTTGGCTGAACTGGCGCACCGGGAGTACCAATCAGGAGATTTTGAGGCTGCTGAGCGCCACTGCATGCAGCTGTGGAGGCAGGAGCCAGATAACACAGGCGTGTTATTGCTTCTGTCCTCCATCCACTTCCAGTGCCGAAGACTTGACAGGTATCATCTATTTGGAGCCTGAACACGTGGTGTGGTGGTAGCTGGCCAAAATGGGGCTTCTGGGTTTGTGCACATGCAGCTAAACTGGAATTTTCTGGGGAAAACTGAGCTGCGCTGTTTTCGAAGTATTTGCTTTTCTTCTTTGAGGAAGTACTGGGTACATCATTATTACTAATAAATAAGCCACACACTGGGAAAATGCGTCCAGTCTACAAGGATTACTGAATTATACCCTCTTTAGGCACAAGCTGGCTTTAATTTGTTAATTTGTATTTATTACTTTCACAGCATTCTAGTAGCAGAAGCAAAAATGTTGCAACCAAAATATTTGAACAATTATAATGCCAAAGGTTTATTATAACTGCTTCTAAAACATTTATACTTTAGTTATGGTGTTATATATATACATTTTGGTACATAGGCTCAATCAGAAACAAAAATAGAAAACCCATGCTCAAAATAAATAGCACCAACCCATGTTTTTGTACATCTCCGCCTATTTTTTTCCTATAAGTGAAGACAGAAAGTGTAGTAGCCTTTTTTTTTTCAGCTCACTGGCACCGCATTACCTTATGGTCCACACGCTTTGAAATAGTCAGTTCACTTTCTTAGCCATCTCTTTAAACAGTTTTTTAACCATATAAATAGTATGTTGGACAGTTTTGTCAATGTTAAAACTGCAATTAACCAATGAAAATTAAACCATACCAAGCTGAATCCTCTGGCATAAGCTTTCTTAGCCTAGAAAGATCGTCAATGTCGTTTATACCAAACACAGAGGGTTATTTATTTATTTTTTGCCCCTTAAAAGTTTTTCTTCTTTTCACCTTGTCTATCCTTGATTCTTCATGCTACGTTGCAGAACTTGACAGAAGTGGGTGTAAGCCTGTGAAATTTCCAACCTCCATTTTTCACTGTAATTCTGTGTTGGTCTTCTTTGGCCTTCTGTTCATGACTGTTTTATGCCCAATGCTACAGTAATGTAACTAATGTGTGACCATTTTTGCTTCCAAGGTCCGCTCACTTCAGCACCCTGGCCATTAAACAGAACCCAATGCTTGCTGAGGCCTATTCCAACCTTGGAAATGTGTATAAGGAGCGTGGGCAGCTGCAGGAAGCCATAGAGCACTATCGCCATGCACTGAGAATGAAGCCAGACTTCATTGATGGCTACATCAACCTAGCAGCAGCTCTGGTGGCTGCGGGAGACATGGAGGGGGCAGTGCAGGCTTATGTATCTGCCTTACAGTATAACCCGGTAAGTAAAAGCATCATTTATGTTGCTACAAGAATGTTATCACTGACTTTAATTCCGCTGTCTGTTTTCTGCTGCAGGATCTCTATTGTGTGCGCAGTGACCTGGGTAATCTGCTAAAAGCTCTGGGGCGTTTGGAAGAGGCTAAGGTACGTTACAGTGGGTTGGCCCTGAGATTTGTGGTGTTTGTTTTTGTTTCGATTTGGTTTTGTTCCTTTGATGTAAAAAAATGTGAATGTCCAGGTCAGATAGATGCTCTTCTTATTTCCCTTTTAAGTTTTTTAAATTAAATAAATATTTCCTTTGAGCAATTCTTCCTGCTCAGTGAAGATAAACTATTACAGAAAGCTTCTCAGCCCATCTTACCAAAGTCCTTTAGTAAATATTGGACTGGAATCAGTGAACGTCTGTGTGAGGCAATCAGGTTTTGGTGATAGCACTCAAACATCCTGATGGTTTCTTTCTAAATGGCCTCATTAAGTTTTAAACATCTGTCCTCAGTATTATTTAGGTCTCACTGCCCTTTTATTGTACACTGACCTTTTTGCAAAGGTCATCCCCCTCCCTTTCAGGAAGAAAGGCTGGCCTTTTTAAACTCATTCAACAAATCCAACCTCGGCTGTGCATTTTCATGTAGTCCTAACTGGAGGGAAAATGCTGGCTCGGTCTTGGAAATAAACATGAACTGATGAGAAGCTAGATTATCTTTGAAGTGCAAAAGATAAGATGGTTTATAACCCAATTGCTATACTCCTGTTTTGTATGTAAACTATTGAATGATTGTTTTTTGTTGCTCTGCTGTCAGTTCAGTTGCTGTCAGTATGTTTTTCTCCCCCCTGGAGTCATCGCTTAACTTTGTCTCATGAAAAATTGTTTATTCTAGGGGGTGGCTACCTTGGTTGGGTCAAATGCGGAGACATGGAGTTGTCCTGCCGGTTACAGGCCATCTTATTTCGTGCTAGAGGGGGGTAAAGGAGTGGGGAGGCGCACAGGGGAGTCACAACTTCCTCCGCTCTGTCGCTCCGCCCCCCGCGCGCTTGCTGAGGTTTGGTGGAGTTTACGCGCTCCGAGCTGTCTTCCTGACCATTCGGCTTTATCTGCTCTGCACCACAGCACAGGCCCAACATTTATTTAGTAACAAACACACTTTTTTAGATCACACTAATGATAAAATACATACAGATGGTTATCTATTCACATAACCATTGCCCTCGGGCAAAAGTCTCCAGTTACAATGGCTGAGGTATTGTCAAGCAGACAGCTCACTATCTGTGCTCCACCACCTGCGTCAGGTGCTTGGTTAGAAAGAACGAAACATGCGCAGCAACTGCGTGACCTCTTTATTTCAGAACTGTGGAGGCTTCTAGATACAAGTAATTAATCCACAGACCTTTTTTTTTCTCCACCCATTGGGCAGGATTCACGAAAGAAGGCCAGGATAAAGAAATCAAAGTTTATAAAAAATATTTCATGGAAATGCTAGAAAATAAAAACACAAGCAATAAACATTATTTCTTCCCTTTGCCTTAAAATATGTAACGATATTCCCAAAGAAATGGGATCAGTTCATTTGGGAAAGATCAAGCCAGTAGCTGCCCTCCTTTAAGTTGATTTAAAAGCTAATTTGAAGCTTAAGGGAAGTTTGACCATGTGTCGCTGATTAACGTTTCACATGAAAGCCTTTCTTCCCTCCCAGTCACCCAGTTAGGCATTCCCGTTTGTTTCCTTGCAAAGGCTACGGTTATTGCATGATGGAAAACTAAGAATAGCATTAAATTTTTCTGTTGTGTTTTTGGTATTTTATTTCCATATTTTAATAGAAAGTATTGTTTTTGAAACCCTTTACTAACGAACTTGTTTTCTGATTTTTGTCTCTTTTGGTTTTTTCCACAACTGATACTGTTATTTAGAAGGTTTCAGGTGGGTGACACAATTCCTGCGTAGGTGCCTGGCGGAAAGGAACACTAGGGCAGCCTCAGTCCTCTCCTCTTCTTCCAGCCAGCTGCGACTGCCACTCTGACAAAGTCCAAAAATATGGTAACGGGTTTGTAAATGCCAATAAAAGAAAAACCACCTCACTTCATGCTTGAGCTCCTCTGTCTTGTGGCTACCCTTTGAAGAGCAAAAAGAAACAAAAGAAACCTAATTTACAGTAAGAATATCTTACAATAAGCTCTACTAATTACCCAGTTTTATATTAAATAAAAAGAAACTTGGATATGGAAGCTAAAATCTTGTTTAAACAAATTTAAAAAACGAGTAAGAATCCTCTAACTCTTACACATGGTTATTTTTCCTGTTTTATTTTGTTTTTTCCTTCTTTATTTGGAGTTTCAGCATACTGATGATGATGCAGATAGTGCGCTGTGAGTCTGCAGTAGCGCAGGGGCTGCGCAGCGTTACCCTTCAAGCGACCAAAATGGCGGAAAGTGCACGCATGCTCACCCTCTTCCCCTTCATTCCCTTTGGCCTGTTGGTTGTGGACCTCTCCCCACTCAAACCAGCCTCGCCCCCAAGTGCATCCAAATTTTCCAGACATAATTGGCTTAGATAAAATGTATTTATTCATTTTATTCAATTTTTTTTAACCTTTTTGACATTTCTGAACCGTAAAACATTTTGCAGCAGGTTTATTTCTAAACCTATAACAAACTCCACTTAATCTTATCAAATGAATGGGTGCCAAGCGTGGGCTAGTCTGGTGTTGCAGTTCATCTGCCGGGGTTGGTGGTCTGCAGGTGTCCCATCCGGCCAACAAGCGAGCGCAGCTGCGGCGAAGTCCCACCTTTGCCAGTTGCAAGGTGATGCGAGCAGCGATTGTGGTTGCGGCAGTAGAGCCGCACAGCGCGCTTGTGATTTGTTGCGCACGCTTTACAGGGACCATCATCTGCACTGACCGCCCAGCATCCACGGTTGTGAGGTTTTACCTAAACATGTATTGGATGTTTATGCACATTTTTATTCTGATGTTTAATATTACATTCAGGATGCAAGTAGTCAAATTAAAAAAGGGAATCTGCAACACATCCATGTATTAAATCATAGAAACACCACAGATTCCTGTTTTATCCACATATTTTTGCTAATAAAATGCCACTAAATATTGAAGTGTGCTCATAACTGCAAGATGAGGGCGTACGTGTCGGTTTTGGTTGGATCTGCGCAGCGTAGGAAAAAGCATTGCAGCTTTGCGCGGCAGACTTTGGCGCCAGCGAGCCCGTACTGTAGACTCACTTTTTGCCTTCCTGGAGAACGGACACTAATTTTGTTTTCTCTGCCCTTTTTTTTCTTTTCTTTTTTTTTCTTCTCTCCTCAATCCATTTATTTTACAATCCCTCCCCGCTCTACCTCTTGTCCTCTGTCCTGTGGTTTTCGTTGTAAACCCTCCGAAGGCTTGTTACCTGAAAGCCATTGAGACTCAGCCCAACTTTGCAGTGGCTTGGAGCAACTTGGGTTGTGTGTTCAATGCCCAGGGAGAAATATGGCTTGCCATTCATCACTTTGAAAAGGTAACTATGATCTCTATTTCTAATATCGTAAGGTCCCTTCTATCTTTAAAATTTAGTGTAAAAGATAAAAACTTCCATATCAAAAAAAATAAAGATGCGTTGTAAATATACATTAGGTAATTGCCACTCCATCTGGATTTTGGTATCAATTTTGGATTAAAGTCCACAGTCAAAATATTGTTTTTGCTTTTTTTAATCTTTATCATTAAAGGCGGTGACTCTTGACCCGAACTTTCTAGATGCGTACATCAACTTGGGCAACGTTCTGAAGGAAGCCCGCATCTTTGACAGGTGAGTCTAAAACATGATGTATAGTTAGTCTTTGTAAAAGTTTAAACAAGAGTAAAAATTCCTTTATCCATCCAAACAAGAGTTTCAGAGTGGTGTACCCTGCTGCCTTTGACTTTTGGTCTCGGCCACAAACAGAAAATAGTTACTTCAAATACAGCAAATGCACTGCATTGTTTTTTTTACAGGGCTGACACTGACCTGTTAAACCAAGTGTTTTACCAAAAATATTAAACCAGGTCAACAGTATAGAGCATATTGAAATATTTTTATAGCATTTGTTAACGTGTAAAGCCAGGCAGGACAGATGTTTTGACGATGACCTGTGTGGTTTCAGAGCCGTGGCTGGCTATCTCAGAGCCCTGAGTCTTAGTCCTAACCACGCTGTCGTCCATGGCAACCTGGCCTGCGTCTACTATGAGCAGGGCCTCATTGACCTTGCTATTGACACCTACCGCCGCGCGATCGAATTGCAGCCCCACTTTCCTGATGCCTACTGCAATTTAGCCAATGCCCTTAAAGAGAAAGGAAACGTAAGTTCATTTAAGTTCTGGGTATTTTTAGATCCTACATGTGCCTGTTACATTTCTGAGATCCTATATGTGCCTGTTACATCTGAGCACGTTCTGTTTCATAACCAGGTGTCTGAAGCAGAAGAGTGCTACAACACAGCGTTGCGTTTGTGTCCAACTCATGCCGACTCCCTCAACAACTTGGCCAACATAAAGCGAGAGCAGGGCAACATTGAAGAAGCGGTTCAGCTTTACAGAAAAGCCTTGGAAGTAAGTGTTTTTTGTTTCATGTGAACAACTGAGAATGTAGAGGGAAGAAAACAGCAACTTAATGGTGTTTCTTTTGTAACCCTTTCCTTCAGGTGTTCCCAGAGTTCGCTGCGGCTCACTCTAACCTGGCCAGTGTCCTGCAGCAGCAGGGCAAACTCCAGGAGGCCCTCATGCATTACAAGGAGGCTATTAGGTTGGTTCTGCAGGCATAATTTATGTACATCAAGCTTATTAGTGCATGCCTGTGTTAAAACGCTGTTTGCTTTAATTTTAGGATTAGCCCTACATTTGCTGATGCCTATTCCAACATGGGCAATACGTTGAAGGAAATGCAGGATGTTCAGGGAGCGCTGCAGTGCTACACTCGTGCCATTCAGATCAACCCAGCCTTTGCTGACGCTCACAGCAACTTAGCTTCTATCCACAAGGTGGGGCTATTTTATGGTTTCTAGGTTTTTCTATGTATTGTTAGTTGGGGTAAATTATAATAGACAATGCCTGTTTATCTATACATGAACCCTTTTAATGTGTTAATTAGGATTCTGGAAACATCCCAGAGGCCATTGCATCTTATCGCACAGCCCTAAAACTCAAGCCAGACTTCCCTGATGCTTTTTGCAATTTGGCTCATTGCTTGCAGGTTTGTATAATCCTGTCCATGTTACAATCTCGTTATTTTTGTTATGACTGCTTCAAATGTAAACGTACCTGGCCTGTCCGTTTTCCTCACGTTCCCAGATTGTGTGTGACTGGACCGATTATGAGGAGCGTATAAAGAAGCTTGTTAGCATCGTGGGGGACCAGCTGGACAAGAACCGCTTGCCCTCTGTGCATCCTCACCACAGCATGCTGTATCCACTGTCCCACGGCTTCCGCAAAGCCATAGCCGAGCGCCATGGAAACCTTTGCCTGGACAAGGTACTCGCAATGATCAAAGCAAGTAACGTTTAAATTATATTTTTACGGTGGTTGGTGATGGAGGGGCCGGGATGCGGGGATATGGGGGAAGGTAAGAGATGATTAAGAAACTAAACATTCAAACTGTACAAAATCAGAAGGGGCCTGGTGGTTTATTGGTTGATTACTATGGAGGGAGATTTAAAGGAAAGATGGGGAGGGGGTGTTTCTGTTTCTTTCAACATTGATTAAATTGTTGCTAACGACGTTCCTTATTCTACAGATTAATGCACTCCACAAACCAGCCTTTGAGCATCCTAAGGATCTGAAGAACAGCGGCGGTCGCCTGCGCATTGGTTATGTCAGCTCCGACTTCGGCAACCATCCAACCTCTCATCTGATGCAGTCCATTCCTGGAATGCACAATCCCGAAAAGTTTGAGGTGCATTTTTTTCTTGTATATTTCATTATTCAGAATTAAACAGCCTAGATCTTAAACACTTGTTGCTGAATCTGTTTTGTCATAAATGTTTGATCACAATTCTTTCCCAAAGGTTTTCTGCTACGCTCTGAGCCCTGACGATAATACCAACTTCCGTGTGAAAGTGGTCGCAGAAGCTCATCATTTCACAGATCTTTCTCAGGTAACCTTTCAGTGCTGGACACGGCTTTCAGGCTTCAGTCTAGATAAAATTAAACAAAATAAAAAAATAGAGGATCTACGTGTTGTATGACATAAGTCCCATTTCCGTTTTCTGAATGTTCTATTAACCTGTTCATCTACCTTTCCATTATTCATCCATTTATTTGTCTATCTCCCTTCATTATTTCATTGATGCACTCATTTACCATCTTTCAGTCCGTCTTTGAATTTTGCCGTTTTCATTATGAAAGTCTCACCTTAGTAGAAACTTCTCAAAACAATTTTTAAACCGTTTCAGTCTAGAGATGCACCATCTCTACCATCAGCATGTAAAAAAAGTTTAATTTTTTTCATTATTTAATTTGTTTGTTGTTGTTTTCAGATTCCCTGCAACGGAAAAGCAGCTGATCGCATTCATCAGGATGGAATTCACGTCCTGGTCAACATGAACGGATACACCAAGGGAGCACGAAACGAGCTGTTTGCTCTTCGGGCTGCTCCTATTCAGGTGAGGGGGGGGGGTGGAAAACTAGGAACTTAATTGTCCTAGGTTGGTTTAGGTTGTAGCTGTGAAGAAACCTCAAGCCTCTGTTTATGATGATTGAACAGGCGATGTGGCTTGGCTACCCTGGAACCAGCGGCGCTCCTTTCATGGACTACATAATCACCGACAAGGAGACATCTCCCGTCGAAGTTGCTGAACAGTACTCCGAAAAACTGGCCTACATGCCCAACACCTTCTTCATTGGAGATCATGCAAACATGTTCCCTCACCTCAAGGTGTGCCCATTGTCGCGACATTTGCTGCCGTTTTTCTGTAGAGAAGCTGCTGCAACAATTTTGTTTGAAATCTGCAGAAAAAGGCGGTGATCGACTTCAAATCCAATGGGCACATCTTTGACAACCGCATCGTTCTGAACGGCATCGACCTGAAGGCTCTCTTGGACAGTCTGCCAGACGTTAAAGTGATAAAGGTGTGGAACAAAATTAGGGAGAAAAAAATAGTTTTAATACTGTAGCTACTAATGGAACTTTTTACTCACAATAAATGATACCACCACTCATTTATACATTTAAATTCAGTTTGAAATGTCTTAGAATAAAAATATTATTTCAGATTTTTAACTTTAAACTTTCTTTGTGACCAGATGAAGTGTGACAACAACCAGGAACCTGCTGCCGGAGACTCGAACGGAGCCCTGTCCATGCCTGTGATCCCTATGAACACGGCAGCCGAGGCCATCATCAACATGATCAATCAAGGCCAGATCCAGGTCACCATTAATAACTTCACGGTCAGCAATGGACTCGCCACCACGCAGGTATGGACACTGGACACATTTTATCAGTGATAAATAATTAGAAGCTGCTGTTATTGTTCCCAGATTTTCTGTTGCAGCCTCAATAAGTGCCATTTTTTGATATTGAAATATGAGTGTTCATTTAATGTAGTTGAGCTTTCCTAGGGAATTAACTCATAACATATTCTAGGTATTCTGTGATGTTTATCATCTGAACATGTGTCTCAAAAGGTTTTGCTTTATAAACCGGTTTAAAAAACAGTTTTGTTTCCAATTTTAGATCAATAACAAAGCTGCAACCGGGGAGGAGGTGTTGCGGACCATCGTGGTAACCACACGCTCCCAGTACGGTCTCCCTGAGGACTCCATTGTCTACTGTAACTTCAACCAGCTCTACAAGATCGATCCTCTCACTCTTCAGATGTGGGCCAATGTAAGCTTGAATACATGTCATTTTTAGCAGGTCTCCGCGTCCTTCCTAGCTTCATAAAAACACTTGCATTCATGTTGTTGCAGATCCTGAAACGTGTGCCCAACAGTGTTTTGTGGCTCCTTCGCTTCCCCGCCGTCGGTGAGCCGAACATCCAGCAGTACGCTCTGAACATGGGCCTGCCAGCGTCCCGCATCATTTTCTCTCCCGTGGCTCCCAAGGAGGAACACGTTAGGAGAGGCCAGCTGGCAGACGTCTGCCTTGACACTCCTCTGTGCAACGGTCACACCACAGGCATGGACGTCCTCTGGGCCGGAACCCCTATGGTGACTATGCCAGGTGAAGAGGCGGATTTAACTTGAGAAAGACTCACAAATAGATCTGATTCAATTGAATTTGATTTTATAATTTTACTGGAATAAAACCTTGTTGCAGGTGAGACTCTTGCTTCCCGTGTTGCTGCCTCACAGCTGAACTGTTTGAGCTGCCCGGAGCTGATTGCCCTAACTCGCCAGGAATATGAAGACATAGCAGTCAAACTGGGATCCGACATGGAATAGTACGTACACATTTTTCCGACAACTTCTGAGTTAGTTTACTTCTAATATCTAACTTGTTTTTTTTTTTTTCTTCCTTTCTGCAGCCTGAAAATGATCAGAGCACGCGTGTGGAAACATAGAATCTGCAGCCCCCTGTTCAACACCAAGCAGTACACAATAGACCTGGAAAGGCTGTATCTCCAAATGTGGGAACATCACAGCAACGGCAACAAGCCGGAGCACTTGGTCAAACATCTAGCCGTGGAGACCAGTGAGAGCGCTTGAGCTGGGAACTATTTAAATCCTGATCAGCAGCGTAGTTTGAAAGATCGGGTTCGACTCGAGCTGGCTGTCCTTCAGTGACTGTTTCCGTATTTCGTATTTACTCTAAAGGGGGACTCTCACTTTAAAGGAGCCCACACATGTTCACACTTGGACTCCCTTTATGTCTGTCATCGAGTCACACATCTGGTGAGCCGGATGAAGCTTGAGACATTCTCGGGCAGTTTGTCTGAGACTCGTGTTGAAACACTTGATGTACTTTGTGAGCATGAGAAGATTGTGAACACCTTGCTTTCCCTCTCAGTACCTTGGATCCGTGGATCTTCCTTTTTAATCCCGTTGTTGTGTGTACTCGACTATTTGCAGCTTGTGGAGAGAACGCCCATCCGTCTTTACATGTTCTGTTTAGAAATTAAGTGTTGTACATTTTAAAATTACAATGTTGCACCATTTAAATGGTACGTTTCATCCGCTTTACCAAGCAAGAATGAGACGAATTGCATCTGTGCAAGTTTTGAAAAACTTCCTCACACACAAAATGCCAACTTTTATTCATTTTTGTCAAAGAATTTGTTTTGTAGGTGTTGTCCTCTTTGGTCTCAAACTGACTTGATTCTAATTAAACAAAAGAAGATTTTTTTTGGAAAGCACCCAATCTTGAGTTGATGCATCAAAATTGTATCTTAATAGATTTTGTTTTTTAAACACAAGCCAGGAATTGGGATTGGTAAGTATTTTCTAAGCAGGTTTTGTTTTGTATCGTTTAAATGTATGCTGTCGGTGAAGCTGCAAGTCTCTACATATAATAAAATAGAGATTGAAATCAAATGTTGCCATCATTTGTTGGTTGACAATAACAAGAAGTAGATAAGCAAATGTCTACATCGGAGTTTAGTACTAAAGATGAAGGACGGTGACATTTAAATGTAGATTTTATTAAACAAAATGAACAAAACAGACCTCTTGACTGTGTGGCCAGATCTTCCTTAATCTGTTGGGTTAGAAGCATCAAAGGGACTTAAAGACTTGGTGCTGTTATGGAGACCTCCCTGGAACATTTGGAAATTTTTTTATAAACTCAAAAAAAGTTCCCTACCATGATCCTCTTTTTTTTGAGGCTTTGTCATCAGCATCCACAATTATACATACAAGTTCTAACCATCCCTGAGTTTAATAAAGATTGAAGAAAATGTTTAAAATAAGATTCAGTTTACACTTTAGTGCTGCTCTATATTACTGAAAATATATCAAATTGCTGTAGAAAAAGCCTAACCTTTGTGTTAATCCTCCTTTTCAATATTTTTTAAAAGCAATATTGGATTGTTTCAACATTTATGAGCACTCTTTATCTCATATAATGTATAAAATAACAGTAAATCCTCCCAGATGTGGTTGACCATCTGAAGTGCCAGAAAAGCAGCTAAAGATGCCACCAAGAGACCCAATTCAGACTCTGAAGGAGCAACGATCTAATTTGTCTTGCACTCAGACACTTGAGGTTTAAGAACACTAGCAAAACATTATAAAGAATAATGATTATAAAGTAATTATCCTGAACATATTCATAATTTAGATATTTTATCAGAAATGTTTACTAATCAAAATAAGTAAATGTCAATTTTTCTCATTTTAATACATCTGCAGTTAATTTTACACTGTTGAATGCATATCCCATCTGACAATACAGCTAAGATATGTTAAATGTTTTAATTCATATTTATAAAATGTTATGTTGACTAGTCATAATTACTTTTGAGATATCTTGAATTCGGGTAATCCATGGTTTAATGATTAAATCTCAATTGAATGTATCCTAAATTGTTCATATCAGGCAGAATGTAGATGTGTAATCTGAAATTATCATTAGGATATTCAAAATAGATATTAGAAATGTATTCACAGATATTCAGATATGCCTGCCATGTAGGAACTAGTCCCCACAAAATATCTCAAGTTTACGACTATTATTTACTTGTAGAAATCTTGAACTAAAAACCTATTAATAGTAAATCTAAAGCCATTTTTTTCTTTAAATATAATGTAACGTGAGATATTTAAAATAGATACTTAAAACGTATCCCAATCTCTACGTTACATCTGATAGGCGTAGACGCAATGACGTAGTAGTTCAAACCTGATCTGATTGGTCGAACATCTTCCCGACAACTCGATTTGAATTTAACACAAACGTTTTATTCTTTGTCTTCCTTTTTTTCGTCTATACTTTACAACATAAGCTTGGCTAAATATCTTAGTTTTAAGTGAGTTTGACCGTTGTTCTTTTCTTTTTTTTTACAACTATGAACGTTTTGTTCGTTTCGGGTAACATTTCTCCTGCTAGCTTTAGCAGAATGACGGTTTAGTTAGCGGAGTGCTGCTAACGGAAATGCTAACCCTTTAACCCGGGGGTTAGCATTTAGGCTACATATGACAAACTGTTTTTTTTCATTTTCTACGTCTGTATTAATACCGCGGTCCGATCTTGACTCCAGTTCTGTTTTTAGCCCAAAGCAAGGAAATGAACGACGACCTCTGCAAGTCTTTCGAGAGAGTTGCTAGAAATATAGGCTGGATGGAGGAGGGGCTGGACGCCACGGAAAAAAAGGTCCCCCCTTTAAACATGGCCTTCACGACACCTGGGGTAAGACGTAAACGATATCACCTATTATATTCATTATGTTGTTTTGCTTGCAGTTAATGAGTGAGATCGGTAAAACGCGTCGATCTGGGGTCAGCGGATCAGGATCTGGGGTCAGCGGATCAGGATCTGGGGTCAG
>JAVLVB010000835.1:2842848-2861674 GCA_032876305.1 Orestias chungarensis | reverse complement strand
ATCTGATGATGACTTTGTAGAAACCAAATCATCCTTAAAAGGTAATATTATCTAATGTTTTATTTTTGAAAAAGTATGATGGGAAGGCATTCTTACCTCTTCTTTAAATATGTTTAATTGTAATTTTTAATTAACACAAAACACAATAACTGTGGAGTAAAACAAAAATAAAAACCTGAACCCTCTTTAGTTAAAATGCCCCTTTAAATACAGAATTCTTTTGAAATACTTTCCAATGTCAGTCAATCATTTGCATCCTGTAGGATATCACAGCGTTTAGCTTCCTTAGCTCTGTTTAAAGTAAAGATCCCCACACCATCATGGTGCCATCGCTATGCTTGCATTTCACATAATGTCTCTCATGATGGACAGAATCATCCATTTTGGTTTTATCCAACCAAATTGTCGTTCACATGTTTGCTGTTACCTTAACAGGAATCGTGGTAACGTTTAATTTAAAACCTTGCATGGTTTCATGTTAAAATTGGCTTTTTTCCTATCATAGGAAATAGGAAATTTCCTAAATATTCTCTTCTTTTTGAGAAAATATCTCACCCCAACTGTTAATTCCTGCTGCTCTTACTCTGCCATTCAATTGCTTCTTTGATTACACCTCTCTTTGCCCAACCCAAATAATGATACATGGAAAGCCTTATTGTAGCAGGTAACACCATAATCGTCATGTTTTGATGAAAAAGGGAATCATATGATGTTTAAGCCATCAGATATTGCCAAATACATCTACATAGTTTTGTCTCTGACCAGTTTGCACTCCTCATTTGTCTTTATGATGCTGTTTTTTCACTAATTCTCTCAGAAGTTATACCCAGGTTTTTTATTTTTATTAAACTGATACAATTTGAACTAGCTGCTTTTGTTGAAAAGCATCTCTGTAAAGGAAATTTAATCAAAATTAATGTCTTAAGATACACTTTATAAAACAACAACAAGCATTGCTTCTTTATCGCCCTAGCAAAAAAATAAATAATCATGTAAAATACTTGTTTGAGCTTCAGCACTTTCACTTGTTAGTTTGAATTCTTTAATGGTTGTAATGCAACAACCAGCTTCAATTGCACTAAATACGAGATAAGAATATGTAATAAATGGTACACAGATATTTTCACTCTACTCTGCTTTAATTATTTAATTTTCTGTCATATTTGGGCTTAAAAAAAAAAATATATATATATTTTTTTTTATTATTATTTATTTATTTATTTATTTATTTTTTTGTGCAAGTTTTGTGATCCAAGCATTGAGCATTATTTGCAAATGTACAAAAATATTTCCCGTTTTGCAGTCCCTCAGAAGATCAACACCCCAGCAGGGCGGCGTCCATTCGGAAGACCTCTCGCCCAGTTTAACTCCCCAGTCTTTGTGAGCGACAGTGAGGACAACGATGAAGATGACATTATCATAAGAAGTACTTGGAAGACTCGTCACTCCAAGCCGAAGCCTCAGCAAAAAGCAGAGAAGAGTGGAAAAGATGATGAAGAAAATCGTTCACCGTTATCACCTTTGCTCCCCAGTCTATCAGCGTTTGTTCTTCCTCCCAGCAACACTCCGACCATACCAACTTCGCCCAAGCGAACGTTTTCAGCCCCTTCTAGGCTGGACGAGTCGAGCGGTTCTGAAGAGGAGTTTGCATCTCTGTTGGAGAGGCTGAAGAAGAAAAACAATCTTGCCAGCACTTTCATCACCCCAAAGACTCATAAAGGTAAAAGCATTGGATTATTTTGACTTTTAACTGATATTAATCAGTATTATTTTTCATTATTTTAGAATCTGAAACAAAGCTTGTGGTCTCATCTCCTGCTCCAAGCACTTTCAAAACACCAAGCTTGAAACCCATGAAGGAGAAACTTAAAGATGTAAAAACACAAGGAAAATCCTCCATCACGAACCCCAAAGTCAGCCAGACTGAACCCAGACCCGCCGCCATGAGCAGGTACACGTGTCTTTACCGGTAAATAGCCGGAATGCTTCCTGCTGTAATGTTCCTGTTTATCGAGTGTAAAGAGATTTACCTGGACAAACTACTTCTAGGTTTGGGTTGTGTAAGACCCCTGGCTGCTTCCTGGAGTCGCTCACAATTCCCGGATCAAAATGTGGATCCACTTTCAAGACAAATAAGGAAGAACTCACAACCAAATTGTACGAGCTGTACAATACCAGCGTTTTCAACAACAAGGTGATTTGAGTCCATGTCTTTCTTGTACTTTGTTCACATTCTTGAGGACAATTTTTATATTAAATGCTCGCTTTTATTTATTTAGTTATGTACAGTCAACGTACTAATATCAGCAGGATTACATTTAGTTTAAAAGTCTCTGTCTTTTTGCCTAACTGGGATTATTCAGGGTATGCATAAGCTAAATTTTACTGTAACTATAAGGAAGAAGGTTTCGTCTTAAAGGGGCAGTGAGGAGTTAATTAAATATGTTTAAAATGTAAATTGATGCAGAAATCATTTTCACTGATTGAAAAGTTTTTTATGTTTGAATTCTGCCTTAACGGTTTATTAGCTACAAATAAAACAGAAAAAGAAGGTAATACAATATCATATAATCAAAGCATATCGGTCGAAACTAGAGGTTTTTTCTAATTTTTGCCAATAAAAAAACAAGTAAACAATCACAAATTGGCATCGTAATGTTGATCATAATTTTAAATCAGACCCCTCGAATTGTGTGAGGTGATATTACCTTTTATAAGTTTCCTGTGGCATTCGGCCTATTCTGCTTAGTATACTTCAATACCAGTTACCGATCTATGCGTAGTCCTAATTGGCTTTCGTTTTTAGCTTCCAACCAACATGTCTGTCACCTGGAATAAGAAGATGCGAAAGACGGCTGGGTACTGTGTCACAGGACAGGAAAAGGGCGGAGGAAACCGCTATGCTCGTATCGAGCTGTCGGAGAAGGTCTGCGATTCTGCAGGTGGTAATCCTAAAAGCAAAATACTATGTAGTTACGTCTAATGATTCATCAATGTAGCAACTCAGGCCTTTACTTGGATTCTGTGTTTTCTGATTTTGTTTGTTTTTTCACCCGTCACAGATCGTCTCAGGGACACACTGATCCATGAAATGTGCCATGCTGCCACGTGGCTGATAAACGGCGTTAGGGACGGACATGGGAACTTCTGGAAGCTTTATGCGCGCAAAGCCACAATCGTGCATCCTGAGCTGCCCGTGGTGACGCGCTGTCACAGCTACGACATCAAATACAAGTTCCAGTATCGGTGTACTCGCTGCCAGAATACGTGAGTGTGAGAACTTCCTGGGAGCGACCAGGAATTCCTCTGATCTATTTCCCCTGTTCTGTTTTTTTTTTTGTACGTTTGACCTGTTGATTTTTTATCATTGATTCTAATACTTTTACAAAATTCTTAGTCATTTATTTACTGGGGAGGGGGACTCAACATTTGCCTTTGTTTTCAATTCGTGTTTCACATGAATTACATGTTGCTGGTTTATGCAGTTATACATTAATCATCAAGTGGGAGTTTATAGGTTTTATGCATTTTAAGGCAGAAATATTTCTCAGCATTTGAAGCACCGATCATAGCCAATCCAAAGAAACTTTGCTGAATTTTCTTTTTAATTTGTTGCTTCTTTTTCTTTCTTTTTTTTTTTGTACGAACCTACATGCTTTTCCCTTGTGCCTCTGAACAGGATCGGCCGTCACTCCAAATCCCTGGACACGCAGAGGTTTGTGTGCGCTCTCTGTACGGGTCAGCTCGTCCTACTGACTCCTTCGAAGCCGCGCGCTCCAACGGCTTTCGCCACCTTCGTCAAGGAGAATTATGGGAACGCGAGGCAGGAGCTGACGGGGCAGAGGCATGCGGACGTGATGCGAAAACTAAGTGCCGACTTTGCGTCGAAGACCAAACTTGTTGAAAACTGAGCGTGCAGACTTGCTGAAGCCAATTTACCTCTTGTAATGACTAATACCTTCTTGTGTCGCTGTGATTTTATCCTCTTTATTAGAAATGTGAACAAGCACCAATAGTGTCTATTTTTTTATGTTAGTTAGATATAATTGTTTTATGTCTTATCCTGTCTATAAAATGCTGAATGTATTTTTTTATTTTTTTCTGCCAGTAGTGAGTTTAATAAAAATTTGGAACATGATTGTAAAGTTTTTCCTGGCACCACTGGCCTTTATTTGCAGATGTTCAGCTGGGGAGAAAAACTTATCAGGGGGGGAGGAAACATTAGCCAAGTCACGCGGTCATACAATTTGAAATGGTTTTGAAAAAGATGGGATGGATCTGTTGGCAAGTGATTTTGAAATGTAATGTAATTGGGCAGATCAAGGGTTCCTTGTATTTATGGTTTTTGGGGTGAGTGATGTTTTCCATATCTGAGGAAGAATTTTGTCTTATTTTTTTATTTATTACAAATGTATATCAGTAACAAGGAATCACCCTTCCACCTGCTGCTGCTGCTGCACATCGTAATTCAGCTAGGCAAATAAAGACTGGAAATCAGTTAAGGTAACTTCTAACGGTTTTATTTAGGAGCTGATGGCAAGCTGACCTGAGCCGATGGCCTCGCTAGCCAACAGATTTCAAGCTAAATATTTAAAATCCAGAAAATAAATTCAGTTGGTTTTCACACAATCTCTGTTCTACACCCTAAAAATAAATGTTATACATCATATAACTTCAATAGGATATTACAGTATTTTGCAAAGGTGGGAATAACCAAGGCTGTCTTGCAATTTGAAGGTGGTGGGAGCATTTCAAGCATCTCCCTGTCACATCTCAATGCACTTCAACCCAAATAACCCAATAGATTATTGGATTACTATAGCTCTAATTTAACGGGTGTAATGTGGTAATTATGACTAGAAAACGCTGTGGTAAATACAGGGATTTACCTTAGCAACCTTTTCACACGAGTAACACATTTATAAGTCAACATATTGTAATATATATAATATATGAAATGTGTCTATGCCCAGTTCAATTTCTATTGTTCTTAACTGTCACTTAAGATATCTGACAAATGAAAGGCAAAAAAACAACAGGGACTGCTTAAACATATTTAATCTGTTCTTAAAGCAATATTCTGCTACGTATTCACGATTCAATTCACAATATACAAAGCACTCGAGCAGCAAACGTGCACCGTTGGAGCATAAATATATAGGAAACATACAATAGATGGTGGCACTGTTGACGGAGGAGGAGGAGTGTGGATCTTCCCCGATTGTGAGGGCGCAGCTTTAGCGGGCGCAGGCACAAATCCACAGGGAGCTCGGAAATGAGATCAGCTCTCCCTGTTAATCCAAGGTTTTGTTCTACATATTTCACTAAAAGTGAAAAAAGGGCAAAAAAAAACAAGGAGCTCGGCAGAACTCGATGCACAAACCGTCTATCAAATAAAGCACTGGAATGTAGTTGTTACTGTTTTAGCAGGCACCAAGACGTTTCTGCTCATTTACGACTGAATTTGGCATCAATGTGAAGCTATATTCCTAATAGAAATCTGCAGCATGTTTGGTTTTATATGACTGTAGATCAAATACAAATGGTATTTGGCCTTTCCCCTGTAGTCTTTAATTGTAATATATTATCGATGTTGTTTGATTATGGCACAGAACAACAGTTAAACATTTTCTACGTGACTGAAAGTGCAGCATTATACACACAAAGCTCTTCCCGGACCTCGCTAGAACTCCGCACCGCCAACCCCCGACGTCGTTTTCTGCCTTCAGTACAGGCAGGTTTTCTTCATGATGCGCAAGAACTCCTGCTCGTTCACTTCTCCGTCCCCGTCCCTGTCCGCTTCATCAATCATTTCCTGCACACACAGGAAATTAAACAAGTTCGGAAGAGCTAGCTGTTTTTTTCATGGCGCCATCGGATCCTTTGCTGTCAGCATGAAACTTGTTTGTTCGTGTTCATTTTTGGGGCTCACCTGCAGCTCCTCATCCGTCAGGTTCTCTCCGAGCTCTTTTGCCACCCTCTTCAGGTTCTTGAAAGAGATCTTGCCGGTTTCGTCATCATCAAACAGCCGGAATGCTTTAAGGATCTCCTCCTTGGAGTCTTTCTCCGCCTAAAAGCAACCAGATCGGGTTATTACTGGGAAGCATCGGCTGAATAACTGTTACCAAGCTATAACATAAGCACAAAGCTACTCGAGGTGAACTGTGACAGTGGGAAACAGTTCATGAGCGCATAAACACGACTGCAAAAGCCCCACAAACCTCACATACCATTTTCTGTGTCATGACGGTCAGAAAGTCAGCAAAGGAGATCTTCCCTGTCCCATCCTTGTCTACTTCTGCAATCATCTTCTTGATCTCCTCCTTCTTTGGTTCGAATCCCAGAGCTCTCATTGCAACCTGGAACAATCCGAAAGCATGCGATGAGATCCAGCAAATCTGTTTCATTTATTCTCCTACGGAGGAATCGGTGCTGGAGAAGCTTGTACCTTGAGCTCCTTCACATCGATGTGTCCAGATCCATCTGTGTCGAAGAGCTCGAAGGCCTCCCTGATCTCCTGCTTCTGCTCCTCAGTCAGCTCTGGTTTGGGAGTCGTCTTCTTGCGAGGAGGAGGGACTGGACCCTGCAGGGATGGCCTCTTGGCGCTGGTTGCCTGTTGGGGTGTGATAAAAAGACAAAACATATATATTATATATATATAATATTTGAGTACATGTTGTGTTTCTGCACGGCTCTTTATTATAAACCACTCGCTCATGTGCAGAAACAGCAGCTTAAAGAAAGATCGCATAAAGGCGGTTCCTCTGATGTTACTTACCATTTGTTCTTGTGTCTTTATCCAGCAGTGTTTTTTTAAACGGAGAAAATCGTGTTTTTTCCTTGCTGTGACGCCTCTGGATCACGTAGAATGGAGGAGATCGGTGGAAAGGAGGCCCAGCCTGACACCTCTGGATTACTTAAGGCAAACATCAGCCATGGTGTCGAGGCTACCAACCTGCTCTCCAGCTGCTGGCAGTATTTTTAAAACACAGAGCGCCGACCGACTCCCTCCGCTGGTCTCTGGCAACGGCGGAGGCGGAGTGAGGATGCTGGGAGGCGCTCACGGTGTAGAGAATCAAACGCACCATTCGGGCAAGGAGCTGATTGGCTGTTGAGGTTCACAGAGCGCATCACAGCACGATTGATAAAAAATGATATGATCAGTTCGATCTGATCAGAGGGATTACTCAACTCTGGAGTACTCTTTGCCTCATATCATATTTGCATCACATCTTAAATAACGAACATCTTGTTATAGCCTCATTACACCCTCCCAGTGGCAGATTCGAGAACTGCACCCAGATTTCCATGTGTAACTTTGCATCCCCTTAATGTTTGACAATAAAAAAATATATACTTTACAAAGTAGTTTTACTGCACCATACATTTTAGTTTGACCTTAAAACTATTCGGAAGTGTTGCCACTCTTAAAATCTCTAGATGCAGCAAGCATGACCGAGTTTTTTATTTCAAAGTGGATTAGTATTTTTTAACTCCTGTAAGTCAGTTTCAACAGCTTCTGGTGCATAAACGACTTTTTTCACTTTCTCCCACAAGTTTACTTACCTAACATGAGAGTGTGTCTGCCGTGTTTCATAATGTACAAAAACCTTCACAGAAGTAAAATACCTACTATAAAAAGGAAAATATGTTGCTGTCCATGTTTTGATTGAAGACCTGGGAGGAATGCTTAACTTTTTTAGAAGACATAATTTTTATAATTTTTTCCTTTCATGCAAACTTAGTTGATTGTGCTTGTTATTGTGAGAACTTTTGTTTATTATTCACTGATTAAAATATTCACTTAATTTAAACCGTTTCTCGTTGAAATCAGATTACATGACAAAATAACTAAATTGTGCAAAAATAAATGACCAAACAAGTTATTGTAAAATACGTAAAATGCAACAAAAAAAAGAAAGTAAAATGCAAAACAAGCTTTAAAATAAACAACCATGTTTACTATTTACTACGACTACTATATTATTTCTATACTAGAACTATTTACATATATATATATATATATATATATATATATATATACATACACACACACATTCCCTGAAAGGAAGGCGCGCGCGCACGCACACAGACACACACACACACACACACACACACACACACACACACACACACTCTTCCCGGCCAGCACGGCGTTCCACAGCTTCTCTGTGATGTAGTCCGTGTGCTGCAGGTTCTCCAGCCCAGGTAGAACAGGAGGCGGCGCAGGAGGCGCACCACGTTGCCGTGCCCCTGCAGCGCAGTGGCCGCGCCGAACACGTCCATGTGGACCAGCCGGCGCAGCTGCTGGTAGAAGCCCACGCGGGTGTGACAGGCCGAAAAAAATTTGAAAATTATTTAAGTTCAGAATGTAAGTTGTGATGGAAGTTTTAAAACACTGAATCAGACGGACCCGTCTAAACCCGCCAAGCTTGTAATGAGCTAGCAGCAGCTAAGACACAACTAGCAAGTTAAGTTAGCAAGCTAAAATGCTTAATTAACGAAAACTGGCAATATAAATTATTACTTTGATACGGAACAGTCAGCTAACGCTTCACAACAGCAAAACAAAATTGGACTTTTATCAACTTCCCGTAGAAAACCCTGCCAAAACACAGAGAAGGCACTACGTCCAATGCTGGAACTGCGGGTGTTTGGAGCTATTAGCAGCTCCATGCTTCTCTCTATGGAAGTCAGTCACTCCGATTGACTTCCATAGAAAGTCCGAACACTCTCTCTATGGCGCTGATTCTAACGTTAGCTTATAATGAGTGACGGTCGAGACAGCCAATCACACAAGAGATCCAAACAACAGAGAGCCAATCAAGTGCTGGTGGGCGGTCTAAAGTCAGAGAAGCGTGCTTCAGTTTGGGCGGTTGTTTCCCGCATGGTCCTAGTGCTGACAATTTCGGTGTAGTGTAGCGGAACATTGTTTTTGGACAGAAAAAGTGCAGGGGACATGTCCACTGTACGGAAGTGTTGTGGCTTTCGATTTAATGCACCGTGAGTTATATTTTGAAGTGTTATAGCTTTTGATTTAAGGCACCGTGAGTTTTATTTTGGAGTGTTATAGCTTTTGATTTAAGGCACCGTGAGTTTTATTTTGGAGTGTTGTGGCTTTTGATTTAAGGTGCCGTGAGTTTCATTTATTAGTGTTGTGGCTTTTGTTTGCTGTGACACTTCCGGGCAACCATACATGTGTCCCCCCAAAAAAATTAGGTCCGTGGCTGTAAGCACCTTAAGCAAAACAAGAACGTTTCCACCAAAACCGTATATATGACACAAACCAACAGTTCATGTTAAAAATTGGACCTCATGTTCGTAGTTCTAATTTTATTTTGCCATTTGGAGAAACATTCTCACAGGAAGCCCCTTTTCTGTTCTAACATATTTGCATAACAGTACCTATATTAAGTATTAGTTTTATAGATTGAAGGTGAAAAAAAATATTTGGAAAGGTGTTTTTCTTTTGCTTTATTTTTTCAAAATTCTGCTATTTATAGTTTTAAATTTTTAAATTTTATTTTTTTAGTATTTACCAATAGCAAAGTTATATTTTTGTTTTTCCGATAACGTCGTTTTTAATTAATCAGTATCACTGATATTATGTTACAATCAGCTGCTCAGTTTTACAAATTACCTTTTTAATCTACCTTTTACTATTACTTGTTTAAAAATATATTGTTATCTTAGGCCTACTTTAGTGCAAATGTTGGCATCTATTCCTATCTTTGGTTAAAAAAAGACCATATATTTTATTTTATTGCAACACTAATGTGTAGTTCATTAATTAATTTATTCATATATTATTTAAATTAATTGGCATAATTGTAGATAAATGTAGATGTTGTAGAATAATTATTTTTGTTAAAAAATAAAATAAATATGAATGAAATAAAAGAGAACATTAGCTCTTACTGTAAAAAATACAACTAACTGGAAGAGAATGCTTGTTAAATCATATCAAACCCTTAATCCTGCTGAAACATGTCATTGACCCGGAAAGAGGCGTGGCCTCAGAGTCAGTAGTAGTACCCAACCCTTTCGCGCTTCTCTATTGGCCACAACTGTGGCGTTCTTTGACGTCTCCTAAAGGCCATTGGCTTGCTCGCCAGCGTCACCGTCGCGTTCGGCGACGCCTCGACCAATCACACGGCGGCTCTCTCAGCTGATAGAAACGCTTCATATTAGTCCAACGGTTGAGCGAGACGCAGGTTTTACTGCATAATCTCACAGTCAAAGAGTCGCTCTCTGTCGTTTATGTACGAAAAGTCTCCATTTCTCCACCTGTAATCGAGTTTCCCCTCACAATGGCTACACGTGTGCGGCCGGTAAGCTTCCTCCTACCTGCTCTCACTTTTTTACGTGTTTACCTCTGCTTGCTTGATGTCTTGGTGAACTTTGTCCCGCAGGGCAGTAAGCGATGTGCGGTGGTCGGGGGGTCCGGCTTTCTGGGGAGACACCTGGTGGAGAGGCTCCTGGAGAGAGGCTACTCTGTCTCTGTGTTTGACATCCGGCAGAGCTACGAGCTTCCCGGCGTCACCATCCACCAAGGAGACCTCTGCGACAAGCAGGTCAGACCTCCTCTGTCTCCATCGTCATCACAGCTTCAGGCTACAACGTCTCCGTCTTGTTGTGTTATATTAACATCCCCATAGCACGATGCTGCCACCACCATGTTTCAATGTTGGGATTGTATTTCTTCTTAACACATATCGCTTAGAATTAACACCAAAAAGCTGGATCCTTGTCCCGCCAGACCACAGAATCCTATTTTGTCATAGTTTTGGATACTCTGATATGGCTTGCACTTAGGAGCGGCTTCCACTCAACTGGTGGAGGGCTGAACAGATATTTGACATGGATCTTTCTCCCATCTCCCTATTCCATCTCTGGAGCTCAGCCAGAGTGATCCTTGGGTTCTTCTTTACCTCTCTCGGCAATGATCTTCTCTCACGATTGCTAAGCTTGGCTTGATGGACAGGTCTAGGAAGAGTTCTGGCTATCCCAAACTTTATGCTTTCAAAGATTATGGAGCTCCCAGTTTGGAAATGTTGAATGTTGCAGAATTGTTTTGTAATCTTGGCTAGATCTGTGCCCTGCAGTAAATCTTTCTCTGAGCTCCTTTGGCAGTTCCTTTGACCTCACGATTCTCATTTGCTCTGACATGAGCTGTGTGGTCTTATATAAACCGGCGTGGGCCTTTCCTATTCTAGTCTTATCACTTTAAGTAAACACAACTGGGAGATAAAGGAGTAGAACCATCTCAAGGAGGACCAGAAGAAAGGGCCAGAATGTGAGTTAAATATGAGCAAAGGGTCTGAAAACCCATGACCTTGTGATATTTCCGTGGTGCATTTTAAGTCAAGGTGGGATGCTGAGTATAGTATGATTTTTATTTAAGCTAATGGCTGCAATGAAACAAAGAGTGACACATTTATGGTGGTCTTATTACTTTTCATACCCACTGTATATTTAAAAAAAAAAAGTTCTACAGTCTGAAATTTATAGAGAAAATAATATGTGCTTTGAAACAAACTCTGTCTGTCTTCCTTTCTCCAGGCTCTTCTTTCTGCTCTGAAGGACACGTCTCTGGTTTTCCACTGCGCCTCCCCGGCTCCCGCCAGCGATGATCGGCTGCTTTTCGAGAGGGTCAACATCCGGGGCACACAGACGGTTATTCAGGCCTGCATCGACGCAGGAGTGCAGGTGCTGCTGATGCCGTGTGGACCTCTTCTCTTGAGAAAATCGAGGAACACGATAGAATGCTTTATGCGCTATGTGTTGCCAGAAACTGGTGTTGACGAGCAGCGCCAGCGTGGTGTTTGAGGGCGCAGACGTTAAGAACGGCAAGGAGGATCTACCGTACGCCAAGAACCCCATTGACTTCTACACTCAGACCAAGATCGAGCAGGAGAAGGTAGGCTGCGAACAAAAAGCTCCAGATTCTGGATCTTATGTTTCTAAAATTTAAGCTTCTGTTCACACCAAAATCCAACAAATACAACTTCCACTGCTAATGAAGAAATACCAGGGGATAACTGTGTAATATGATAACTCCATTTATCAGTTTATTCACCGGCTTACCTTTTGCCGAAACTCAAACTTTGACTTATTTGCTGTGTTTTAGTTGGTCCTGGAGGCGTGCAATAAGCAGAAGGGTTTCCTCACCGTTGCTATTCGGCCTCATGGCATCTTTGGCCCTCAGGATCCACAGCTGGTTCCCACACTGGTGGACACAGCTCGCCAGGGGAAGATGAAGTTCATCATCGGGTGATGGATAAGTTTATTTCTTAAAGCCATCTGCTTACAGTGAACAACAACCATGCACGACTATTTCACAGATAATCACACTTTATAGAGACATGTTTAATTAAATGTAACTTTTAAGATTAGCGTCTAGATTTAGGTTTCATTTTTGCAAGGGATCCACTGAGAAATTGGCAGGTGACGGAAATGTATGGACCGTCACTGGTATACCAATGATCCGGAATGTATTGATCCAGTATTTTTTGAATGTTTTGTGGCACTTGTGGCCTGTCTCCCGTTGGAGACAGACAAATAGTAGTTCAGAAAGAGAAAGGATAGATACGCAGCAAATGGTCCAGGGCCAGGAACTGAAACAAACAACTGCATTAAAGACCAAAGCGTCTGTATGAGGTGTACCTGATCCTCCACTGAGCCATTCGGCAGCTATTCAGGTTTCTCTGATATGTTAATATTTGATTATAAGTGCTGCCAGGTTGGGGGAGACTTTTTGTGAGTGTTGGTAAAAATCCTTCCAGATAATGTCAGTTTGAATTTGCAATGGGGATGTTCACTTTTTCAGACTAAAACTGAAAAAGTGAACTGGTGTAAAGTTGATCAGCAGATAACAGGAATGCTGAGCAGACAAAAATGTATCCACCTCATACTTTTGAACTTTTGACCAATACCTGTTATGCACCAAACTGGATTAGTAGCATTAGGGTACATAAGTATCTACATTATTTTGGGGATAAAGACAGACCCTTCTGTTTACAATAAGTCACAATACCTGTTCTAATTTCTACGATAAAATGCAGAAGACTGTTTAAAAACACAGCCTCTAATAATTTTGTTCTTCTTTTAATATGTTTGGGAAACCGTCTTTAATAACGATTTATTTCTCACTCACTGTGACGTCGCCTCTGCTCTAAATAATAATTAGGCGAAGTCAGAAAGAAGTATTTTGAACACTGCTATGATTGGCAAAGATAAATCAGAATCGTCTTAAATCCATGTTGGCATCTCAAAGACGTACAAAACACATAGAAGGACGAGAAATTAGACACAAATCTCGGAACAAGGTGTATCTGTAGTCCATATATTTTAATGGAATGGATTTCATTAATTAAGTGTGTTTAAACAAACTTTATAACATGAACTCTGCATCAACTAGGGGTGCAACGATACCTAAGACACACAAGACGAGACATATTGACTTAATGAGAAGGAGACAGGATGAGATTTTCATTATTATTCTAAAGAAAGGTTCAGTTATCCAATTTAGGCCTGACATGGTATTTATTCTGCATAAATGTTTATTTTACCACACACTGACTGAAGAGTAGTTGGGGCATCTTTGACACTTTGTGATTATTTAATATCACAAGATTTCAGATTCACAGCCTTAAAGCCTTTTAAGGCTGTGAGGTGATGGTTCTTTGGGCATTTCTTGGCTAATTTCTTGTTTGTTTGTTTTTTCAAACAGTGATGGAACCAATCTTGTAGATTTCACCTATGTGGAGAATGTTGTTCATGGTCACATCCTTGCTGCTGAGTGCTTGAGAGCAGACTCTCCTATATGTGGAAAAGTAACTGAGACTTTAAAAATACCTATATAAATGTTAAAATAGGGAAAAATTACAATTTAGTTCGACTTCTCTTTTTAGTTTCAGCGTTACTGTTGGCTCTGTACTGATCTTTACATCTGTACCCTCCACCTGTCCTGCAGCCGTATCACATCACCAATGATGAGCCAATCCGTTTCTGGGACTTCATGTCGGAGATTCTGGTGGGCCTGGGGTACGCCGCCCCACGCTTCCGCCTCCCATACAGACTCGTGTATGGACTGGCCCTGCTCCTCTGGGTGCTGACCTGGATTCTGAGTCCTTTCATGTCCTTTAAACCCACGTTTACACCCATGAGAGTGGCTTTGGCTGGGACCTATCACTACTACAGCTGTGAGCGTGCAAAAGAGCACCTGGGCTACAAGCCGGTGGTCAGTCTAAAGGAGGGGATTGCACGCACAGTGAAGAGCTACCCTCATCTTAGATGCGGGGCTTGATGGTTTAATGAAGATGAGGCGATGTTGAAACCAACGTGATGCACCGAAATAACTTATCAAATCCCTCTTTATCTCTGGAGGTTTTTGTGCCTTTTCATGGGATGCCCAGTTTCCACCAGCAGATGACAGCAAAGGGCGCCTGTTTTCCAGTTGCTGTGTTGTTATCACACATTTGACAGCACATAATTTCACCTTCAGTTTGGTTTGTTTGTTTCACTGTGCTTAATCTCTGTTATGTACACACAACATATTTGTGTGCATGAATTGTTCTCATACAGGTTTAGGTATGGAAGCTGACATTAGTGGCTCTCCAAGTATCAAATTGCTTTTGAACAATCTTCAAAATCCCACATTAATACACTGGATTTACAAGCAGCGGGTATGAAACAAATAGGAAATAAAACTAAAAAGTGCTGAATGATCATACATTTGAATGAATGGATGCTTTAGGTTATGTTAGAACTATTTTGGTGCAGGTATTTTGCCCATTTTTGAAAATCTATTAATAAAGTTTGTCATATTGCCCCTTGTCCTGTTATGGTCATGTTTCCCAACTATTTGCGTATTACTTGAAAGAAATTTCCCACCCATTGCATCTTCTCCCATTGCTAAACTTTGAAATGTGGGGTCGGTCATTCAACAGTGTTTACAATACCTGGCAAGCTAGAAGATGAATGTTACCCTGATATATTATGAAAGCTTCCCATCTCCACCTTTTTAAAATCCTTTAGAATTAGACTGAAGTCATTACCAGTTTTCAGACAATTTAAAAGCATGCCCTGTTTATAAGTAGTATGTTTTCCATTATATGGATCATATTTTGGGATGGCTGATATTGTTATACATCATGAGAACACGCCTGCTTAGCAGGTGATGTGCATAAAAAAAAAAATTCCAATTATTTTCTATGACATATCTCAGCAGCTGCACCTAATGCTCCACAGCTCACTGATTACTTCCTAGAGCTTTTTTGTTGTGAGGCAGTGTTGGCGTCCTCTGAAACTACTTACAACTGCAGTCCAGGAACTTGTCTTGTCTCGGCACAATTGAGTACCACATGTCCATTCAGTTTTCAAGTCCCCAAGGGATGCTCATTAGTTCATGTGACGCACCGCGCCATCCCCGGTTGAGTTTTCCTTGAATTAAAACAATAAACCTAAATACATGATGTTACCAAAAAAATTGATACAATTATCCTGCTGTACAGGCTTTATTATTGCGTAATAAATACTATCTTTATGTTTTTATTATCTAATCTGCGTACTGTTTAATAGCTGTATTGATTTTGAGTGTTCAGTTAATGCAACTTGAATGCAGCATCAATAGATTCATCTTATAAATTAAATCTTATAAATTAATTACTGCTTTTACTCATTGATATATGGAAGAATTTGAAATTACTGCCAATATCAAAAACCTTCCATTGAATATGTTGCTTATACATAAAACCAAGAACTGTTTTTGATGTTTCACATTTTCTTTTTCATGCATCAGACTTGCCTATTAAATATTTTGATCTAGTATAAAGCTGGAACCAATGGCTATTGATCCACATCGTTCTGAAACCCATGCCTTTTTAACAGGTTGCTACAAACATTCCTATTGATAAAAAATACATTCCTCTTGTGCAGTTATCTAATTTAAACAAGGAATTGATTAAAAAAATAAATAAATCCACCTAAGGTATGACTGCTAACTTGAAGGTCAGAAATGCAGTCAGACATTACCAGGAAATCAAAGTTTCACTGTTTAAATACCCGTGACTCAATATTAAGGACTAATGTAAATGAATAGCTTTCTGAATTACTTTACGTTTTAGGAAATAGAAACATTGTTCGATGAACCAGCAATGCCTCAGGTATTTTTTTCCTGTAAAAAAAAGAAGCATTTTTTATGATGCAAAACAAATTTTGCATTTTTAAAATGTAATCAACCCATTTATCTAAGCCACAATACAAATTGGGAAAGACAAGACAGCATGCCAAACAAACGTCTGAAAAGGGCAACAAGAAAAAGTGGCTTTGCTGAATTTGCCCTTCCATATAGTAAAAGAAAAGTTTTAAACAACATGTCATAAATACGGATGGATAAGTTTTACTGTAAGCATAATTGAACAGGATGTACAAAAATCATTACAACTGCAGTCTTGGATGTCTCGATTACAACAGATAAACACTACATACATCATGTTCAGGAAGTGTTACTGTAAAGTAACCGCTTTTCTGTCCCAAAATCCCAGAAAATAATAGGGAACGTTTGTACAATGCTACAAGGCCTTTAACTGGACCTGCCATTTATTTAAATGACTAAGAGCTGAATGCCAAACCTTGGTTAGTCAGCTGCTGAACAAATGGTGCGGATTGGCTTGTTAAAAATATTAGAGCTGCATTTTTTCAAGCGTGTCGTAAGCTGTGAGGCGAATCTCACTTGAAACAAAGTGAGCAAATCCTCTTTAGTGGAGGATCGGAAGTCCAACAAAAATGGGTTCTCTTTATTTTTCAGCAGTAGATTGGACAAAAACATATGTCAAACTCAACATAGGAATATTTCACCAGACACCAAATCAACCCTTTTTCTTCATAGCCATCTTAGTCCCTCAACTCCAAATACTGGAGGAAACATGAAGACAACAGTTAAACACACTAACCCGGGCTATGAATGCTTCAGAGAGGTGGAGCAAAGCAGAATAATCAAAAGAATAAGGTATATAGCTGACGAATGATCTTCTACAAGGCATTTTTTTCCACCACAACTGATGTATTGCTTTAAACAATTACACTTCTCTGTGTCAGCTCATACTACCGTAGTATCTTCACCTCGTGTGCCAAACCTCAAAGAGCCGCCTGTATATCTGTACAACCTGTTCCACCGTTCTGGAGGAAAAAAAAAAATATATTATTTCGTTTAGACAGAACAGGAAGGTCATGGAGTGTTCTTAAGGTTATATCTGAGAGAACATGACTAAAATCACAAGCAGATAAAGTAGCACGCACACAAGTCCGGATGCTTTGTAATTTTGATCTCTGCCTTTGACCCGAGCTTCGCTGCAGCAACGTCCTCCAGGACGATGAACCCCGACAGCGCCACAGAAGTGAAAACGATCAATAAATTCCTTAAATAAGGAATAAGAATAACAATGGTGGACAAGTGGACATGAAAAATAATCCAGTTAAATATCAAAGAACTTATCATGTTGAGGTTTTGTTGATTTTGGCTACAGATTTATTTATGCAAAAGTCTTTAAAAAGAATCTTTAAGTTCCAAAGAAAACAACAAGGAAAGTCTGGTTTGACATGAAAAACAAAGTGACAGAAAAGTATTTAAGGAATTTGAATGAGCACAATAGATTGCGGGAGCAATGGGAGCACCCCGCCGGGGTCACTTTGGCCAGAATTTCTGATCATTAGGAAGAGATGAACCCTGAAAAGGATAAATTCAGACTCAGCGGTGAGCCTCATTTGGACAGAAAACCCGAATCACATGCTTCATTTACTACACAGGTTTCCAATCCTTCCAGGGAACGACATTGTTGCCATTCCAATTGTTGGCGTGGTGAAAATGAGGTGGGGGGTGAAGTTCAGATACTTTGCATTCTCGTTTTATTTATTGCGCCAGCAGCGGCCCAATGATTCATTTGTGAAGTCAGAGCCACAGGGCAAGGCCGTCCGACTGGTTTGGACCTAAAAGGAAAGAGGGAGGATAATCCACGTAGATACTCTGTGAACCCGGAGTGAAACCTCTGCTCTAAGATGAAATTTCCTCTTCCTCCCCGTTTCTGTGACTCATTGTGATATCCTTGAAGAACGCGGCCTTGATTTGAGAGCGTTTTGTGAAAAAATATCAACCCAGTGTGTGTTGTTGATTGTTATAGCTGTACAACTATAGCTGTTTTCGCCTGGCGAGGAAATTGCATGACATTTGAAAAAAAAAAAAAAAAACATGAACTCATTTTTCTTGCCTTTCTCTTAAACAAACATCAACCCAGTCAGTCTGTCTGAGTAAACATTCAGTGTACAATACGATCTGTGCTCCCCCTTTCAAAAGCTGACCTTTATGCTCCTAAAGTGAAATGCCAAAACCCTAAACTTTGTGATTTCGATGTAAAATAGGAGTTCAAGACATTGCAGAAGGTGTCGTCCTAAATCAAGACCTTATGTTTTCATTTTCCTCGGCTCGGCTCTACGTGCTGTTCATGATTTGGTTTTAATGATGTGTGTTTGTTTCCCGGGTTTTCCTGCCCACTGAGCGTGACGTGACTATTTCCCACAGGAGACGCTGCTGCCACTCGGTTCATTTGTGTATGCCAAGCGTGGCACATTGTCCCCAACATTGCCTTTCACACACATTGAAGAACTTGTCATGATCTTCATCATCCACCTGCACGACAGGTACATGCTTGCTGACGCTCTATGCCAAAACCCAGATGTGGTAACCAGAAAAAAAAAGGGTTCTTAGCGACCTCTGACACACACACACACACACACACACACACACACACACACACACACACACACACAC
>JAVLVB010000835.1:2823685-2842748 GCA_032876305.1 Orestias chungarensis | reverse complement strand
TTGCTGAGACACCTGTCACGGACGAAGCACTCTTGTTTTGTTCACTTTGGCCAGACTCAGCTGTGTGAACATTGGCCCTGTTGGATATTAGGGTACAGCAGGTATGTACTCTCTATTTAAACTACTTGACTTGTTTACAACATGATTTGACACATAATGTTGACGTCTCTTTTGTGATCGGAAAGTCGTACTTACATATTGCGTGAATGTTTGATGATCATCACTTTTGTTTTTACTTGTAATTTCACTGGCCTCTTGCTTTTTTTGTGTGTGTTTTCCTTTAAAAGCCACGATGTTTCATTAATGATGTATCTTGTGTATTGCCAGGACAAAAAAATCCTTCCCCCATTTCGAGCCACTTTTTATTCAGGACAACATTTTTGAGATACATTACCAAGCTTGCTCTGGAAAAGGTTCATTTGAAAGCCTCAGGAGTTTTAGCTGTTCATATTTGCATTCTTGGTCCCTCGATTTTTGCATGAGCTGTAGACCACTAGAAGATAAGGAAACGTACACTGACTTGTGTTTTCTTTTTCTTAATAATAACCCCGTGTCCTGATTTGACTTCAGAGTAACATTATGTACGTCTGATCCAAAATAAATTGTTGTAGTTGACTGATTTGGAAGTAGGCAAGCTGAATCCTTCTTTAATGAATTAAGTCATCACTCTGAGCAGCTATATGCTAATGGTTATGTGTATGTATTCATTCATATGTAGGCAATTTAAATATTTTTTGGAAAGTGGTAGGACAGGATCATCTGCATGCTTGCAGGATGAGAATGAGGAATTACCGACAGAGCCTTTGGGGAGGACACATGCCATGGGAACAACTATTTAAAACTGTGCTCATGTCAAGATAAGGACCTGTTTGCTGACTATCCACTTTCTCCTGATGATGTGTTGTTCAGGTTGCCTGTAAGGGGAAAGCACCAGATCCCACCAGAAGAAAACATGTCAAAAGGTGAGAGGACTAATTAATGTGATCTAATTATGATACCGCGTTCCTTCGACAGTAATGGCTGATGTTATCCCCCCTCTTTGTAATAAGCCGACGAGAGTGATTTTGTCACTGTTGTGATTTCCCATATTAAGACTTCATGCAGCCTGCAAGTTAGAATTAGGGCTACAGCCTTTACATGTCCTGAATGTTTAATGAGTTCTCAACATGCGGGTACATCAATGTAGTTTGAGAAACACTTAACGTACACTCCATGTTTAACCTAAATATGTTTCATTTATTTATTGGGTATTGCCTCATCGCCAGTAGTCACATTGTAGCTGAATTCCCACCATCTGTCGTCAGCGGCTTCGTCTTCACGAACAGCTATGCTATTGTGCTGCAGTTTACAGTGAATACAATGTTATTTGCGATGCGTCTTTATAATAATGACCATATTATTACACTGGAAATATTCAAACAATGCAATACAACAGTTCTCTAGGCCATGCATTTTCAGAATAGAAGAAAGCTTTGATTTGAAACATCTGCTTTACATTCACCAACATCAAAACAGAACTGGGACGCAACAATTCCCATAGTGAGATTTTTAGGTTGTAATATCATGTTTAAAAAATTCCACGGTAGAAATACTAAACTTTGCTTAAACCATGCTGGGTCATTTCGTACCAATTTCGTTGAACGTGAATTTTGATCCAGGGTTGCTTAGAAACCTCTGTTATAATCCTGATATCAGTGGACATTTTTTGTTGTATTTCCAAATTTAAACAAATAATTTAATTGAGTGTTGTTAGTACCCAGCTTGGATGAAACACCATGTGAAATTCTTGTAAAAGCCGAACTCGTCGCTGCACTTCTCTAACTGAGCGTTTTAAAGATTTCTGTTGTACCACTCTCCTTGCTATGCTTGATGGCAAGATAAAATTGAATCTTTCAAGTTTATCGGGCCACCCTGTTTTATCGCTACAATTATAGACAAATAGCTTCTTTTTTTTCTCCTTGTAGCCAGCACCCTACTTATAAAGACCAAGAAACACTTGCATTAGGCTACTTGAATGCTCTCCTTTTTTGTTTTTAGTAATAGTTAAAATACAGGAGTCTTCAGATATGGATCATACTTGTACCAAATGTAACATTTTACCCAATATCTTTGAGTAGAGGTTAATTACGTTTAATGAATTTTCAAATTGCTTTTCTATTGTTCAAACTGGTTTTTAGGATCCCGTAACTCAAATAAATGAATTTAATTTCAATAAAATTATTGGAAAGCATTTAGGATTTCGGTTTTTTGAGGATGAACGTTTATGATTACACGTGTTCTCCAACAATGCGCCCCACAAAACATTGCCGTGTGCTCCTATTTGTGTCCCAGAGGGGGATCGAGCCTCTGTGCTGCGCACCACAACAGTGCGAACAAAGCTGCGGGGAGACGGCAGCTGGCTGCAGCCCCAAGATAAACCTGTGGCCGAAACTCTGGAGGAAGAGAAGCCATGGTAATACAACATGTTTCCAAATGTTCCTGTCCATCTCATCAGCACCGTCACTCAAACGCGCACAACTAAATCCTCTGTGCATCCTGCGCAGGTTGGATGAAGTTAGAGCCAGACGTTTGAATGGAGCTCCTATTGAAACAAGTCCGGTTTCCTCACCGGTAGAAACCACCCCGCCACCAGTAAAGACTGACACTGAGAGGTAAAACTGTACAAGGTCACAGATATATTTTTTATTGTTTTATATTCATTTAACCAAATCTCTATTTTGATCTTCAGTAAACCAGCAACACAAGGATTCTTGATCAGGTGGGAGAAACACTCCAATTATACAAAAAAAAAAAAAAAACCTCATATAACAACAAGTAATAATTTTGTTTTTTTGAGTAGAATAACACTAAAAGTTAAACAATTACTTGCAGATTTTTGTAATTTAAAAACACAGGACATGCAGAAATAGAAATGTATGGCATACATACTGGAGAAGGTCACAAAAGGTCACTGATAAAGAAGAGCGCCTCCTATTTGTGTTGTTCCACAGTGTTTTATTAAGTATTCAGTCCACTTATTGCACATTATTTGGATACACGTGTACCTTAAAATTCATTTTTAGTTCCAATCTAATGTATCGGGATGCAAATGTATTCATGTCTGACTATCAGTAATCTTTTTTTTGTTTTTTGTTTCTTTTTTTTCTTCTTTCAGAGGTGTTTTTACCAAACTGGAAAATCCTGTTTCATCTCCATCATATAATGACAACATGTAAAATATCTTCACTTCGAAAATAACACTTTTTTAAATAGATTTTTTCATGGTGAGATCTGATAACCACATTTCTGCATGCAAATTGTTTTTTTGTTTTTTTCTCTCACAGTAAACCAAAGACATTCAATAAAAAACCTTCAGAGAAATACAAGCAAATGTAAGTGGACAAATAAGACTTCCAGTTATTGGTTGTATCTAACTGAGAATATATATATTTTTTCATGTGGTTTGTGCTTCTGCTCCGTAGAGCCCCTCACACTGTGAGGAATACTTCAGAGAACGCGGAGGGCTTGCTTAGCCCTGAGGAGCAGGAGAAACGGTGATACTTTCTTTCCAGTGAGAAGCCATGTTACCGGGGAAAAAAATCCCATTATGAATAACATCATGTTGACTATTCCGCAGGAAGGAGGCCGCTATTAGTGTTATGAAGCAAAAAGCAGCCAGACGCTCCTACGTTCTGTCTGCTGCTAAGCGTTATGAGTAAGTGTCACTTAGTTCTTAAACTTTAAACTGCTTCTGTTTCAAGTGAAATTCAATCTACTCCAACATTTGTTAAATCTTTAGGGCTAAAGACACACCGCCTGACTCGGCTGTGACCAGCAGCAGTGCTTCATTTGTGGCTAAAAGGTCAGAGGTTTTATTTTTAAACTGAGCTTCAAAAAGAAGCAAAATTCCTACATGCTGTCATTTACATGCCGTTTTGTGTGCAGGGTGGAGATTGTCGATGAAGACGAGAGTGGTGTGAAACCAGAACCTGCCACCGCTGTGACGCCGTCGCCTGCTGTTCTTCCCACATCTACTCCACCTGCTCCTGCACCCACACCAGGGCCGGCGTGAGACTCGCTTCATGCTTTAGTGTCAGTGCATCCGTTAAATAATTACTTTTGGTTCAAATCGTTACTTCTGTGCTTTGCAGGGTCAACGCCACTGAGAAGATAACTGATAAGTTAGTCGTTTGTGAGCCTGTAAGTCTAAAGGCAACCAAGGTCACTCCTGATGCTCCGAAAGCAGAACCCCTTTCCCAGTCTGGTACTAAAAAAGAGGAAAGTGAAGATGAGAAAACGAAATCCAACGACGTGACCGTCGCCGAAGAACCACAACCTGAGGCTGAAACTCCACTGGTCAAACTTTTGCCTGCAGTGGAGACCTCACCTGTCCAGAAGTCAGTGAGCTCCGGGTCTTATGCTCTTGCCCCCGTGGCAGAACTGATGGTGAAGACTACACCCGAACCGCAGTCAGAACCGGACGCTGATCATAAGGCAGAGCCAGAACCAGAACCAGAACCTATTCCTAAACAACTTAAATCTAAGCCATCAGCAGAGCCAAGGTAAGGCTCGTACAAGATAATGCTTTGTTGTGATGCTGTGATGTTCTGTTCCTGCGGTAGATAATCAAAGCAGTCTTACATGAGATCCAGCTCCATTATGTCAATCTGAACGGGCTTTTAAGATATCAGCACTGTAGCAGCTTTTAGGATGAGAGAAACAAAACATTTTCATGGAATGAAACCAGTACTCCATCTGCCTTTAGCTCAAACACTTAGAACAAAAACACTGTGATGATTATTTTATGCATTAGCTGAAAAATATATTTTTGATGAAAAACGCTTCTAGGACTTATCCGAAGTGGAATATGTGATTTATATTTTTTATTATTTTCACTGTGCATTATTAAAAAGTTCTGCCATAGACGTGATTTCTATCAAATTTGTCTTTAACATTGTTTGCTCTAAGTAAGCATATATGTCATTTTTTCCTATCACAGCTCCAATATGTACACACTTGCCGCCTTGTCTGACACTCTCCTTTCTTTCAACACACACCCTTGCAGGTATTTACTGAACAACAATAGGAAAGCATTATATATTGCCCAAATCCCCATCACACACTATTTGATCACGAGTTTGTTTTTCTTCCAGCGCTGAGAACGGCGACCAGGAGCTGGCAACTGAAGAAGGAGGCTTAGTGGACAGTCCCACTCCGGAGGACAGGTAAACAAAATCAATACCTTCCTCATTTCTGAACTAGGTTGGCTGTCATGAACGCAGAATTCCATCGTGTTCACTTCAGAGTAATTACAGAACACACATCTCCATTTTATTATGCCTTAAACAACCTTAACATGAGCTTCCAAATTTAGATTTGATTAAGGCCAGCACAAACGTATTTGATGAAGAGATATGCTTGCTTTCTTGCCAAAGCATGTGTTTTAATAACGTGCTGATTTGTTGATGTTTTCAGGTTGTTGTTTTTTATCTGTGTGTGTGTTTTTTTTTTTTTATCTCTGCAGTGTTGAACAGGAGCCAGTTCCAGAGCTCAGAGATGGGGAACCAATAACAGGCGATCTCCTGGGTTTCAGTGATGGGTTTGTTAAAAATACTCTGTTACATTACAAATAATCATTGTGGCCCACAGGGTGGCACTGTTGAACCTCCTATAAAGTCTCCTCTCTGTCTCAAGTGTTCTTTATAAGCTTTAAACCCCTTCTTTGAAACCGTAAACCCCTCTTTGTTCGACAACTTCTTGCTTTTCTGCTCCTGCAGGCCAGAAGAACTAGCAGAGCCTGTTCCTTCAAGCCCGGGGCTCTGGAGTCAGGATCTGCTTGGTGGACTTGGCAGGTAAAGGAAGATCTCTTTATACCACCAAACTGCTAATCCAGACTCATTTGAAGAATTAGTCTGTCCTTTGCTATAAAGCTATAGTACCTCTGTTAGCAGCAAGCAAAGTGCCACCTTAACTTACCTTGATGAAGTTCCAAAACTCTTCTCTGCTGTGTGACTTTTCTGTGTAATGCCTGCCTATAGTGAGTCCAATCCTGCAAAGACATCTGACACCCTGGATGTCCGGGCCAATGATGTTGTACCAGTGAACAAAGAGGCACGCAGGTGAGAAAAAGCCTGATGGGACAGCTCCCGCTTCCCATCCTACCCTCCTTTTGTGTCAGTAGAATTCATTTTATTACCACAGATGGAGAGAAAAGCGACACTGATTTATGAGATTCATTTTTATCACAAACTCCAAGTTTAATCCACTGGTCCGTGGTGGCACCGAAAGGCTCGGATTCCTAGATGAAATGACTTTGAAACTTTTAAAGCCTTCATTTTTTATCTGCATGCGTGTTTGGAAATGGAAAAGAGTGCTCTTGCACTGATTAGTATTTCTGCTTTGTTTTTTGTTTTTTTGGCTTTCCAACAGCCTCAGCATGCAGCAGCAGCAGCATGTCGAGGAGAAGCAGACGGATGAGACAGCCATGGAAACACAAAGGTAGCGGGGAGATGACAGGCTGCTCTTAAACAATTATCTATCTGTGCAGAGCTGTTCCCTCCAAGAAGCACGATATGCAACGCAATGATTTATACCGGCTCTGTCTGTAGCGTTGGGCCCACAGTCACAACACTGTAACGACCAAAGCTGTGATTATTCCTGACAAAGAGCGCTCATGGAAAGAAGCAAAAAAGCCCATATTTAGACAGTCTCCATTCTGGTTAAATAGTTCAGCGGATTTCAAGCGTTCCTAATGGAGAAACACTGTAAATAGTGAATGAGAACAGTGACAGTAACCTTTACTTGCCCCACTTTTTTTTCTCTCTCTCTCTGTTCCCATCATGCAATTCAACTCTATAATTTAAACAAAGTTTTTCTTTCATCCAGCCAAGAGGACAATGCAGATCCATGGAGCTCGCAACAGACAACTTCCGACGACGAAGAAAGGTGTTTTATTCACTCTTTGAAATTTTCTTATTTCATTACGAATTTATGTGACAGACCAACAAAGTAGTCCATATCAACCCCTTTAATACCCCCAAATATAGTCTAGGGCTACCACCAACCTTCTTAAAGAAACTGTGTCAAAGGTTGCACTAGGTGGCTAAAACTGAAGTAGACAGTCACCTTGTATCTGAAGACCAACACATATTTATGTGTAAGAATGGTGTAGTTTAAGCCAATGCCGATTTTTGCTTAAGTATCTTCGCATCTAATCTGAAACTGAGTGAATTTGCAAATACATACAGGTAAAAATTGTCTCAAGACGTGTTAGGTTGGTAGACATTATTTTCCACAAAGCAATACATTAGCGGAATGCTGAATGTAAATACATGCCACACTTTTCAGATTTTTATCTCACAAAAACAGCATTTCATATCTTAATTATTAGCCACTTTATGGTCACACAAAAATTTCAAATCAGTATGCTGAAGATTGATTATGGAAAACTATAAAATGCAGATGTGTAAGAATTTGTACTAGTATAGCAAAATGCTTGTTTAATTTCTCTTTGAAGTGCGTACTAGACATCTGAATGTATTTCCGTTTGGCAAAGACATCCAGATTCTGATGCCGATTCAGTTTGTTCATCTCCCTGTCCCTGCTTACCATTCACACCAAATCTTTCCATTATGAGTCAATGTGATCAGAATTCCTCTGACACAAGACAGGGCCGTGCTGACAATTGAGAGTGAAATCAGTGTGAAATTGTTTTTCAGGTCGGCTGAACCGTTTGATCCATATCCGATATGCACCGTAACCCATATCAGGTAATCATATTGGCTTGGCACTGTGACTGTCTTTCCACCCAGCCAGATAGTTGCTTGGCATACAAAATACAGAGGTTTCTGATTATTAGCCACTTTCCTCTTATTGCAACCCCTTCTGACGTGCTTCAGCCTGTCTCTCATGATTTCAGCAACAGGTGTAGGAAGGATTCTCAAAATCCCTCCCTCTTTCTCCTAATCTCTGTTGCTCTGACAAAATCATGTTGTTACGCCTGCTGCGCCTATTGCAATCATAGTTATTCGTAATCAACAGCAATCAGGGATGATGTGCTGCACATATATATAGGATTGCTTTCACTGTTAATATGCTTCATTAATAGCGGACATTACCACTGTCTATTTCAAATCAGCACCATGAGAGACAGATTTTAAACTTCACTTTTACCATTGATTTTACTAATTTATGCATTAATGACCTGCAGCGCTGTAATAGATAATCAACACCTGCATTTGATTTTAATGTAATACATAAAAATGTCCAATAGATACCTGACATTCCCTTCTCATAGATTTTCTTTCTCCATTTGTCGTTTCCTGCGCATTTGTTTGTTGCGTTCGCCTTTATAACGCTGATGCCCAAAGCTGCATGACCTTGCAATATGTTTGTGACGGATATTTGTTACTATCTTTCTCCTCACAGCTTTGGCAAACAGGTTCCATGCTTCAGTAACCACGTTGCTTTTTAACAAATGTAAGGCGTGAATATGCTGTCCACTGACGTTACGGTTATGTCTTCGTTTTTGCTCAAGCTCCACTGATCTATACACACCTTCCAAAATTTGGAAAGAACCCACTGTTTTTGGCATCCAGTACGCATCAGGAGAGGAAGATGTTGAGGATGAGGAGGACGAAGTAGAAATGTATGTATATCTATATAAAGATTAGAGATGTTAAAGCTTTCGTTGGAGAACATTGATGTAGAAACCATGTGATAGCGGCTAAGTAACAAATCAGACATGACAAGGATGACGTAGAAAGAAATTAGGTTATAAAACAACGTCCCAAACTTTGAACATATCACACAGCGTCTTTTAGTAGTGTTGACAGGACAACAATTTGTTGTGCACTTCATAAACCATGTCTTTGTTAAAGAATGGCATGAATAAAGCCGTTGCTTCAAGGAAATAAGAATTTCCATTTATGGGAGCTGAACGTATTAGATTTCAGAAGTGGAGCGTTACAGACAATCCACTTGATGTTTATTTAAAAATGACTTTGGATTTGAGGGTTGAGAAACGGAGGGGCACATCTGTAACACAGCTGTGAGAAACACAGCTACTAAATACTCTGGCTATGCAGTTAGTAGCAAATCCTGCTAGTCAGCTCCATTTTTATGTTCAACAATCAGTTTGACCACATTTCACTCTCTCCCTCAAACTATCGGGTCTCCACATGGAATTGATGTCTTGCGTTGGGGTTGTCAGTCTCTCAGATCTAAGCCTACTGAATGGCTGTCATTAAGAACGAGCGGTGACAATGTAAAAGGAAAGGAAAACGTGTTTTGTTTAAGGACCTGATGTAAAACTGTTTTTATCAAATATCCTGCATTGAGTAGTACAGCGCTTATCATGCGCCACCTTCTTTGAACATGGACAAAAAATGACACAACACTAATCTTGTTAAATGGGCCTGCCTGATTAAAGTTTATTAATTAATTAGGTATTGCCTTTTAAGTCAGGAGTTGACATTCTTGAGTTTGAGATGGAGAAAAAAAAATCTGCTTTACATTTAAAACAAAATGTAATTAAAGTATCTAATTTCACTTTTCATGAACACTGTACCACACTAACTACTTACAAACATGAAGCTTCAGTATCTGAAAGTACTGAGTGCAGATAGACATGATTAGATTATAATACTGAAAGTAGTTACTGAGCAGTTCAATCTGACAATCTCTAGATAATATCTAGATAAACATCTTTGAAGTGAAGATAAGGTTAAAATATTTCTTAGCAGACAAGGTCTTTCCTGCAGTGGCTTTTTGTTTCAACTCTAGTATAAACTTAGATTAGCTGATTCTGGATGCTGAATGTAATCCATCCATTATCCAACCCGCTTGTCCTTGTGGGGTTACGTGGGTTTCTATCACCAGCTTACAAGGGGTGATAGGCAGGGGTACACCCCTGGACAGGTCGCCAGTCCATCGCAGGACAACACAAAGACAGACAGGACAAACAACCACTCACGGACACACTCACGGGACAATTTAGAATACCCAATCAGCCTAACAGTCATGTTTTCGAACTCTGAGCCTTCTTGCGGCAAGACAACAGTGCTACCCACGGCGCCACTGTGCAGCCGCTGAATGTAACGACCAAAATCTAGATTGGGTGAAGACCAACATGGACTTTTGCTGTCTTTAAACATCCCTGATCCCCAAAATGTCACAGCAGTTTATGAGGATGCTGTAAATGGATGTTTAAAACAGTCTCATGTTTCCCTTGGGGGGGATTGTGTACACAGACATTTATGGATGTTCCTGTGAGGAAGTGGGCCACCAATGATCCCTCTGTGTGAAATGTACCGAGAGTCTTGATGCCTCTCAGATTAGACGTAGCTTCAGTCTTCTGGGCCAATGAATCAGGGTTTTTGGTTCAATCGTTAGTAAATTGAGTTTGAACTCATTTCCATGCCAAGGTTCTACATCTGGATGTAAATGCAAGGCAGTAGGAGAAGCCACCGTGTCTGCTTTTTTTATGCAGGTTGAGGTTATTGTACACTAGTGCTGATTAAACAAATACAAGCAGACGCTGGTCAATAAATCGCTGACCTGGGGGGAGTTAAAGAGGGGAGAAAAAAAGGATCTGCTTATCATAGCTTTATAAAAAAAGCCTGCTGAATTTATCCTCACTGGATTGCGTCCAAGCTTATTGACAGCTGTACCTGATAATAAAAGTTTGATATGTTTTTTTTGTTGTTTTTTTTACTCACTTTCCAGGGACATACAAAATGACCCGGAGCCCGCTACGGATGAGTAAGTTTATGATCTTGTTAGTGTCAGAATTCATAATGAAACAGCGCTTTCATCCAGTGTTTATCCCAAACTCGTCCTAGCTCCAGCTTTGTGCCTTTCATTTCTCACTAGATTCTTAGCATGTGATGCTGCATGTTGGTCTAATCATCCCTATTCCGGCTTTGTTGACTGTAATAAGTGCAGTAATGAAATCAAGTCAAGGAATACAAATTGAATCAACGGGATTCACGACCGTTGAACCTTTTTATATTTTATAATGTGACCACTAGGTTAATTTTAATGTGGTGTACCAACACAAAGTGGCACATAAATTCGCAATGGAGGAAAAATACCAATCTGAAACGTGTGCAGCGCATTACCCGGTCTGTTCCCCCGTTTTACTCTGCTGGTCCAAAATGAAATATGGTACCATTACCAATTCCCATTACAGGTCATCTAGTTAGTCGGAGTAAATCATGTTCATACTTATCATATTTATATAAATATGCTTGTTCTGTTAAACCTCATGGTTTGTTAGAAATCTTTGATGAACAAAGAGGGTAACGTAAAACAGCAGAAAACAGATGAAATGATAAAAAGATATTTTAGGTTAAAAAAAATAAGCATGCCCCCTTTTTTTTACACAATCAAAACTGCAACATGATGATAGCAATATCATGGTGTGGGGATACCCAACCACAGTAAGGAAGGTGATAAAGTTCAAGGGGATATGGTTGGAGTTATCTCAGAGGATAACAAAACTATTACATGCTACAAATGGCTGTAGGTTGGGTTAAGGCATAATAACCTTCGTCGCACGGCCATATTTGCAGAGCAAAGCACATTCAAGCTGTTAGAAACCGGAGGTGCAAAGTAGAAACTTAGAGGGGAAATGAACAGATGCTTTTCAAAATAATTAAGAAATGTTGGTCGTTTTACCCCCATTTCACAACTAAGCTCTACCGTGTGTTCGTCTCACAAAAGTTTGTGGAACGCCGCTACTAAGCCCTCTACTCGAGCTGTAAAGTTACATGTAAATCCTGCTATAACAGATCAATCTATCCACTCTGTTTCTACATTCAACAACAGGATCAACACGTCTCGTGTATTTTAGTTTGCATTGCCCTCATTTGGCTCCCTCCCCGTGTCGGATTAATAATTTAAATTTACATCCTTTTTCAATTTGCCCCTTTCTCCAGTTCTGAGCAGCCCTTGATGACCACATGGGAAACGCCTCAGCAGACAAACACAGAGGAGAGGTGAAGACACGCTTAAAAAAAAAAATCTATTATTTTGTTGCTGTGTGCAACGCGTTCCACTGTCCCTTCTCCCCCTTTGATATGCGTCCATTACCAGCTAAAAGCCTTTCGATGTCTGTCTGTCTCCCCCACGCAGCCGAGAAGCCACGACTGAGGACAAGTCTGAAGATCAGCAGACGGTGATCATGTTTGAAAGAAAGTAAGTTGCCGTTTTATTAAGAGCTTCTGGTGGACGCTGGCTCCTTTTATCCCTGTAACCTTGTTTCCTTTCACTGCAACGGACGAGCCTGGCTTTTTACAACATTTATTCTCTGAGGTAGCTATTGTGCACTGGTGCTGATGAAAATAGGTCAGATATTTGTTACTACCTTTCTCCTCACAGCTTTGGCAAACAGCTTCCATCTTCCAGTAACCACGCTGCTTTTTTAACAAATGTAAGGCTTGAACATGCCGTCCACTGACGTTACGGTTATGTCCTCGTTTGTGCTCAAGGTCCACTGAGAATGAGTCCCCTTGGAATAGATGGACAACACCCACTGTTTATATCCTCTCCACCGCATCAGGAGAGGAAGATGTCGAGGACGAGGACGAGGAAGAAATGTATGTATATGTATATAAAGATTAGAGGTGTTAAAGCTTTTGTTGGAAAACATCGATGTAGAAACTATGTGATAGCGGCTAAGTAACACATCAGACAAGACAAGGATGACGTAGAAAGAAATTAGGTTATAAAACAACGTCCCAAACTTTGAGCATATCACACAGCGTCTTTTAGTAGTGCTGACAGGACGACAATTTGTTGTGCTCTCCATAAAACATGTCCTAGTTAAAGAATGGCATGAATAAAGGTGTTGCTTCAAGGAAATAAAAATTCCCATTTATGGTTTGCTACGAAACATGTAAGAGTCCCAAAGCAAACAGAATAAACATTGTAGTCGGAACAGAAACTTATTTTCTTATAAGAAGAACAGTATGTAAAGTGAAACTGAAGTGCTTTTTGAGCATGTCCTGTCTGGCAGTGTAGCACTCACAATTGACTCAGTGCCAGGAGGAGCTGAAAGGATTTGCTTTCACAAGTGGAGCGTTATAGACGATCCACTTGATGTATATTAAGAAATTAGTTTGGATTTCTTTCCAGTTTAGTGGACAAAGTGACGGAAATGATTGAGAAACGAAGGGACACATCTGTACCACAGCTGTGAGAAACACAGCTACTAAATACTCTGGCTATGCAGTTAGTAGCAAATCCTGCTTTTACAGATCAATTAGTCAGCTCCATTTTTGACGTTCAACAATCCGTTTGACCACATTTCGCTCTCTCCCTCAAACTATCTGGTCTCCACATGGAATTGATGTAGTGTGTTGGGGTCGTCAGTCTGTCTGATCTGAGCCTACTGCATGGCCGTCATTAACAAGGAGCGATGAAAAACAAATCAGATGACTGGTCCCATAACCCACAAAGAATAATGCTTTTTAAAGAATCAGTTTATTTATATAGTGCCAATTTACAACAGATGTCCTCTCATGGCACTTTACAAGGAAATCAATTCAAATCAAAGCTACATCATTACAAATCAGTTTGAAAAGTTTACCTATCTAAGGAACCCCAGCAGATTGCATTGAGTCATTTTGCCATCCATATGCAGGTTAGAAAACACCTCGGTAGCTGTAGTAGATGACGTGCGGAGGGACCCATCACCAGAACCAGAAATCAAAAAGTGAGCATCTGAAAAGAGTTTAAAATTAACTAAAAATGAGTTTTTGTACGTATTTTAAATTGCTTTTCTCCCACCCCCCAAATCTTTTTTAGGCCTTTTGTATATGTGAAGGAGTACATCGATACAAGTGAAATGTCTTTGCTGAATACCTGGGACACACCCGATGGGTAAAAAACACGTATTTATTGGGGCAGTCATATAAACAAACATGTATCAATGTTTCTTCAATGATGGTACGTTTTGTTCTTTTCCATTAGGTCAGATGGTCTGGCATCCAGCTCCATCAGTTACTCGTACAGCAGCCCCTACAGCAACACTAGGTAATGCCCTAAAGCATACACACCCCCTGTTACATTTAAAAGCCTTCAACATAAAATATCAAAAATAATATTTCTACTTTTCTCACATTTAATGTGACATTTATTGAGTTCAACTGGCTTATTTGCTCATTTGCTTCCTTTTACTAAAGCCATAGTTCGGAGCAACTTGAAAATGAATCAAAGGAAGTCAAAGTGAAGAGTGATGTTACAACTAGTATTTGCAGCACATGCTGGTAACTTTTTTCTCTTCATGTGTCAGGATTCCAACAGAAAATAAAAATGCTGACATACATATATTTTACAGTATTATGTGTTGTTCTTGCATTACAAGTACAAGACGATCGTAGAGTAATAGTAGTTTACTGGTGAGTTTATCAAAGAGACAGTAGCATTGAAGGAGATGCAGGAATCTCCAGTTATAACAAGTTGTGTTCTACATGTGATAAACCTCCTCTGCATTCCTCATTTGTCTTTACTAAGTAGAGGATTTACAAGAAAAAGGGTTTTATTTAACGGAGAAGCCTGGACCAAATCATTTATACCGTTGTTGGAGACAATGTTATGTTGGCGACAATTCTTTATGGTCTGGTGGCATTTTCCTGAAAGGCAACTGATATTTTTATCGCTGTCAATGATTTTAAAAGCTTTATTTTAGTCAGCTTAGAACAGAAATCTGCTCTAGCACGACTGATGTTTTGAAATGAAATGGCCCTGAAGTAAATCTGACAACATCTGTGGGGTCTCTGGAAGACTGCTGACGAGAGACGGTCAGACAGACTTACGTTTTGGTTTCCAAATAATGCTAAGAAAGATTCTTACTAAACAGGATGGAAAGCTAAAAATGAAACGAAAGACATTCCAACAAGGCGTTGGTTTAAGGGAGTGCATGCTCACGCAGTCAGGTTATTGTGGCTGCTTTATTATTTACACTTTCCTCTTTAGCTTTGTTTTTTAGTAGATTTTAAAGACCACTGTCACATTCCAGGGAGAACATGCTTTGCAATGACAAATAAGCGCCTCATTCTATTTGTTAGAAATCTTTGCTTGTTTTCAGCTTTGGGTTTGTTTACTATTCTTTACATAAGTCAACTCTCACCAAGGAGTGCCATGTTATTTGAAATCAACCTCCCAGTACCCCTTGCCACACTTAATCCATGCACCTACAGAAGATCCGATCTAAAACCAGCTTTAAGCCGGAGTTCCGTCTCCTGTTTGTTTTTCTGATTCTGACACAACCAAGCGTATGAGAAGCAGGGCAGAAACTGCAGCAACCCAGTTACCTGAGCTAATTCGAGGACTGAACGGGGACATCAGAGGGTTATTTAAATGTATTACAGGAGATACGCCTAAATTGTTCTAATGTCCTTCAGGGCCTCCCTGTCGTCCACCTGCACGTCCTGCGGAGAGCATTTAGGAGAAGGAGCCAAGATTACCATGGAGCATCTCAATATTAACTGCCACCTCGAGTGCTTCAAGGTAAATGGTGTTAATTTTTTTTTTCTACTGTTAAAATGTTGGAAAGCATTGAAGGAACTCTTTTATTGCAGTAGCCTAATTTCAAATATAGAAAATGGAGTGTTTGGTCACTTTATTGGCACCAGCAGGATACCTTTTATGTCCTACCATTAAAATTCTAAACATGTAGTTTTATCTTCTGAGACAATAACTTGTTTCTGAGACAATAACTTTTTTCTTCCAAGAGAAACCATGTTGGAGTGTCATCATGACCTCTTTGAAATAACATCTTTCAGCAACAAAGGCCCCAAAGCAACAGTTCACTACGCAATAAAGTAACCTTCTAGCATGGCCGTCCTAGTCCCCAGACAAAATCCTGCAGAGAACCTGTGTGTTGACCGGAGAATAAATTAGGACCAAGGCCTCCATATTTTAGAGAAAAGGGGCAATGATCAAATGTTTCTCTCTCTGCTCTAGGCTTATGAACGGTTATAGAAGCTGCAAATTGGCAAAAAAGGGGGAATTGCATTAGGTGAAGGGGCCAAAAGGAGTGACTGGTGACTTATTTATAAAAAAAAAGAAGAAAAACTTGTCTTTCTTAACATTTTTTTTCACTCGATAAATGTGATTAAACGTTGTGTTCTTGAGAAATGTCATTGCGGCGTTATGCTTCTGAGATTAACAATGTTTGTTTTTTACAGGTTAGGCAAAACAGCATAAAAACATTTTTGCGGGGGTTTTTACAATCATTTTTATTGCAAAATTGCTTCATATTTTTGATATTTCATTCCAACAGATACAACTCTTAAGAAGTTTTCAAGGCCACAATGTTTTTATTCACCGCAAAGGATTTATTAAGCAGCATAAAAAGGCAATTTTCCTTGGAATGCCGCCTAAGATTATTCTTTTTTTTCTTTTACTTGCAGTGTGATGTGTGTAGTAGGCCTATGGGAGACATTCTCGACAGTATGTCCCTGCACAACAAAAAAGTCCACTGCGAGAGCTGCCGCAGCACCGTCATTTAATCCACCGAGCTTTTCATCACCATGTTCCTGCTCTCCTTCATGTTGATTTGCATGACTGGTCTGAAGTTTGCAAGAATTTCTATGTTACTTTTCAATGACATGCGTAAAAGTGATAAAAAATTTTTAATTATTAGTATAAAATCCTGCTTACAGTCAATTTTTGCAAGGGTGAAATGTCTTTGTGTGTCCGTTTATGATGAAGGATGTGTTTTGTATGTTGTTGTTTTTTGTGTGTACAGACTCGCAAAGACAAATTCAGTGGTAAGAAAATGTATTTGCTTTGGTAAAAAAAAAACAAAAAAACAACGAAATGTTGGCTTATGTTACTCCTCTTGAAAATAAGAGTTTTGAAATGTACAATGCATTGGCAAGCAAAATAAAATGATTTATAAAATCCTGGTATAAACATTATACAGAGGCAGTGGGCTTGGATGAATGTGACTTTGGTTAATAACCATTAGCCACACGCAGATTAACTTCAAAGAAGCACAAGCGGTTTACTGGCTGCTGCCTTGAAGGTCTTCACACACAGTTAGGCAGATCTCCTCGGCTGCTCCGGACAAGTCCTTTTGGCTCGGCTCCTGAAAAAAAAAAGGAAACCAGCTTCCCAAAAGCATTCGCCTCTCTTGTACCAGCTGCCCAGATAACATTTAATTCTTATGACTCAAAGCAGAAAAAGTACGATAATTTCCTCTCAGCTTTAACCAAATAAAACATCCCTTTCCCCAAGTGTGATGTTTAATAGGAAATGAAAAGCTGTTGTGTTGGAAATAAAATAAAATTGACCATGGAATTTGTTAATATTTTGTCACATTCCAACCACAAACCTCAGAGTAATGTACAGAGATTTTATGAAGCGGACCAACACATATTAATGTAGCAAATGTAGCCCCCCTATTTAAATATATTCAACGCAGCCAACAGCCTGGAGGAGTCACTCAATTGGTAAAGGAAAATGCGAGGACAGTATAAATCAGAGAAGAAGCCCGGAGGCCTACGGTATCTTCAGGGGAGCTGCAAAGATCCACATCTCTGGTGGAATCTGTAAATTGTAAACTGTAAAGGAGGCTAGGGTAGAAATCCACTACATGTTTTTGAAAGTCAGCAGCACATTGTGAGTAAGGATGTAGTCAAAATCAAAATATAACACTGGCAGGCCTAGGAAAACGGCTGATAACAGCTGCTATCCATCTGATCTGGTCTTGGGTTATTCACTAAGATGAAGAGACAAAAAAAAAATCCAGATTTAAATTGAACTGGTGATTACAGATGGTGCCATTTTGTAAACCATCCACTTTTTTCCATTAATGTCAAAATACTTTTTATAGAAATGTAAAAAAAATGTTTTTTAAAGTTTGAAGTTGAAATATCAGAAAATGGGGCCAAGTTCCAGGGGTTTGAATACTTTCGTAAAAACCTACAATCCACCAATGTGAAGGTTTTCTGGCTCAGTTGTGAAACTATGAGTCCATCCATGGTGTAAACAGAGGAGACCGATAAAACGGGAAACCCTGCAGTCCTGGACGGGTTCCACGCGCGTTGCTTCAGAGCCAGTGTCAGTGTTTTCCTCTGGCCCTCCTCACAGCTATGCTTTGGATGTGCTTCCACAGCAGAGAGGGGTCCGACTCTTTGTGTCTTATCAGGGACTCCAACCCCTCAGCCTGATCGAGGCTCTGCCAGTAATCCTGAGGCCAAATTTGCATCCATCTGCAGGCAGATATGCAAACAGATTAGACTCATTTCAGAGGATAGTTTAATTAAGGCAATAAACGGAATGATTTCTCTCCCTTTGAGACATTGTTGGAAGTTGGGAAAGTAGGCGGTTTTCACACCTGGTACAGTGATTGAATTAGCTCCAACTTACCCATCGTCTGCTGGCAAGTCTTTGACGTTGCCGTAGCCTGGGGTGGGCAGCGGGCAGCCCATGTCGGAGTTACTGGCCATTTTAGGCTGAGGAGATTTGTGTTTCTGGGGGGCTTTCCTGTATGCTCTCTCCGCCACCAATCTGGCGTTCTCCTGGTCACAAACATAACATTCGAATCCATTCAGGTAGTTGGGCTTACTCATGTCGTTAACTCCCCACTCACGGCTCTCCAAGCCCTCTAGCAAACGAGTGTTAGTGATCCTTCTGGGGTCCTTGAACTCTAAATATCTGACATATTCAGCATCGTTCTCATCAAGATGCTTGAGAAAGTCGGCGAGGGCTTTGGGGGAGGGAAAGCTATCTATAATTATGACAGAGTGTTTGTTGGGCATCCAATCAGCCACCACCGGGGAGCCTCGGTAGACGGGCACGCAGCCCTGATGGAGGGGCCGCCAGAGCTTCTCTGTCATGTAGTCTGGACACAAGCCATTCTCCAGTGCAAGGTGGAACTTGTAGCGTGCGACAAAATTCATAAACCCGGGCTCCTCGCCAGTAGCGGTGGCCGTGTCCTCCAGGTGTTCTGGTAGGGGTCTGTTATTCAAGCATTTCCCATATGAGTCCACCTGTAGACAGGGAGAAGAGAAGGATTGGGAAGAAAGGAGGACATTTTAATATGATGCAGCTATCACATTTATCATAGCAA
>JAVLVB010000835.1:2761013-2814098 GCA_032876305.1 Orestias chungarensis | reverse complement strand
TCCAGGTGTTCTGGTAGGGGTCTGTTATTCAAGCATTTCCCATATGAGTCCACCTGTAGACAGGGAGAAGAGAAGGATTGGGAAGAAAGGAGGACATTTTAATATGATGCAGCTATCACATTTATCATAGCAAAATAGCCTTCACAGTCCAAATAAGCTAATTGGGGAGCCAAATATTTATAAAGGACTCAACATTTACTTATAGAAACCAAAATAATGGTACTGGGAAAAGTTTAAAAAAATACAAATAGTTCTCTGTTCTGCTCTGTTTTCTTGGACAATAGAAAATAAATTCCACACTTTCAGACTGCAAAAGGAACTCTGCAGTAGGAAATAAATGACTAATGGCAGAACACGATAAGTAAAATCACGAGACTGATCTTACAAAACTGACCTTTAACATTCAGCTTTCTTTGAAGTAAACAGATCTAAGGTTTGATCTCTGAGACACATGGATATAAATTAAGTTATAAAACAAACAAAAAAAACCAAAACTAAAAAAATAGATCTCACTCTTTATCATAAGTTTATGGCGAAAAAAAGAAAAACAATCAACCCAATCCAAATAGAGTTAATGTGAGGTTTAAATGAAAAGTCTATAGGGAGCAATAAACCTCTTACCGATAATATTGGGCCATATCTTTCTGGTCTCAGATGTAAAATTAGCAAATGGTGCTTATTGGCTAACGCAACTGCAAAGGGGAATGAATTGCAGGTAACTGTGTGCATTCAAATAACACCTTAAGTTAGGAAGTAACACAAAAACCCTCATGAAACTACAATGAAGTATTTGTACATGACTTTTTCACATGTATTTCTTCCCTTCTGGCTAAAATAATTAAATTAACCCACTTAACTTTTTTTTTTTTTTTTATCAACCTGTGTATAAATGATGCTAAACAAACGAGGTTGCTGCTTTATTTGTTTAAGAGCTTAGAAAAATAACTAACACGATAAAAATCCACAAACTGCAAAACAGACTTTTAGTTTTTTATGCTTGTAATCATGATTATAAAATCCCCCAAACTCTTTAGCGTCCCACACACAAATACTCAAGATTTGGCAACATGCCTTGGTGCTCCATTAATTAATCCTTTTAATGCAGAATCATTAACATGTTTAGTTAATAAAGACAAATTCCCCTAAAAATATTTAATACAAGAAATGTTATTATATTTTGTCAAAACTATTTTAATAAAAGAGATTTTGAAACATGCATGTCTTCCTGTAACATTTATAGATAACATTTATAGATAACAGAACCAACCTTTCATCGTTATTGTATTATTCCACTTTAACCTGCTTATCATTACGGGGCTGCTAGGGTCTGCTGGTACTCATCTCCAGCAGTTGTGGGTCGAGAGGGAGGAGTTCACCCTGGGCAGGTCAGCAACACAGAGACAGACAGGAAAAAGAACCACAAATGCCTGAGGAAAATTTTGCTTAATACTTTTGGACTGGGGGGAAGCTGGAGTACCCAGAAAGACCTGGAATCTAACCCAGAATCCTCTTGTTGCTAGGCAACTGTACTATCAACTGCGCTGAGCAGTCTATATTATATTATATTATATTATATTATATTATATTATATTATATTATATTATATTATATTATGTTATATTATATTATATTATATTATATTATATTATATTATATTATATTATATTATATAAGATTATATTATTAGGCCAATATTCCAGTGATTGTGCGGGCTCTAGGACCCAGGCCCCCACGTCTCCTTAACGCCCCTGGCGCGTCACGATACGTCTCGGTCAGATGCAGGACCAGGTCAGACCTCGCGGTGTTTTTCATCACATAAAAGGTGAGCGACAAAGCTTTCGTGTTTCTGACTCGTTCATGTTTCTAAATTAACGGCAGCAGAGCCACGCCGTGTTCCTGTGTAGCTGCAGGTTTCTTTAACACAGTTGTTCTTTGATAGCTGAGCCAGGCTAACCGTTAGCTTGGCTCAGCTATCAAAGATGTCAACAAGCAGCCTAGCTTCCCCGAGCTGTTGTTGTTTTAAAGTCAGCTGCTTCGTTTCGCGTCCCTGTGAACTTCTGCTTTCTAAACACTCGCTTTAGACACCTGCAAGCAGTTCGGACCGACTTGTTTTGTTGCCTGGAGTCAACGTGGACGAGCCTGAACAAGTCAGGCATGTTTGCTTGTGCGAGGCTGTCATCGTTCAGGTTGTTTAGTTGAAGCCACCTCGGTTCCTCACCCCGTGGTTCTGTTAGTGAAACTAGTTAAACATTAAACATCTGTCCCATTGGTTTCGTTCCCCAGGAAGGATCATGTCGGGTTGAATGCAGGTTTGTTTCAAGTCTCTATGTGAAACTGTCAAAAGTGTCATTTTAAGTTAGGTTTGGATGCCATTATAGATATTTATTTTAATGTAATATGAACTATTCAACTATCCATGCTAATAACACACTGAATCCAAACTAGCTGTGTTTTGATCTTATTAAGTCAATCAATCAAATTCTAATTAAATGAAAAACTACAAAGTTAATTAAGTCACAAGATGCTTCACAAAATAAACAATAAAACCAAAACGATACAGATACAAACTCCTAGAGTAAAAGTAATAAAGTGTAAACAAAAATCCTTTTACTGTATGTATAAAGTATCGCCTCAATGAAGCCATTATCACTCTGACACCATATATTTAAACACAACAGAGACAGGATATTAAGTCAGTGTCAAATTTGATGAGAAGAAATATGATTGCAGTTTCAAAGGAAATTGATGACACAACTTTCCAAACAGCGGCCGTTTGAGGATCTGAGAGTGGGAAAACGGTCTCGAGCTGAGCTGTGCGCGCTAATGTAATCTGATCTGTGCACTCTGAGGTGCGGATACGTGCTTAATGAAGCTTTTTCAGGGCGAAGAGTCTCATCATGTGTGACACAGAAGGTGGACATCTGTCGGCGAGATATGAATATTTGTTCCCTCTTTACTTAAAATCACACACGATTCGCCTATTTCTGACGGTCTGGTGCTTTTTGTACCTTCACATTTTATTATCTAGGACTAATTTGAAAATGTTCCTCGATGTTTTTATTTATTCTTGCTTTCTCCTGATCAAGTTGACACTGATCTTCCGCTTATTGCAGAGGCCTGAAACCCACCATAGAGGCCATAACGAGGTGGGAGGAAACACGATGAGTAAGAACAACGTGCTTCTGAAAGTGATCCTCTTGGGAGATGGTGGTGTTGGGAAGTCTTCCTTGATGAACCGCTACGTCACGGACCGTTTCGACTCGCAGTCGTTCCACACCATTGGCGTGGAGTTTCTCAACCGGGACCTGGAGGTGGACGGGCGCCTGGTTACCCTCCAGATCTGGGACACCGCGGGCCAGGAGCGCTTCAAGTCGCTGCGCACGCCGTTTTACCGGGGCGCCGACTGCTGCCTGCTCACTTTTGCCGTCAACGACCTGCAGAGCTTCCTGAATCTCAGCTGCTGGAAGAAGGAGTTCATGTTCTACTCCGACGTTAAGGAGCCGGAGCGCTTCCCGTTTGTGGTGCTGGGCAACAAGGTGGACGTGGACCAGAGGGTGGTTGGGGAGGACGAAGCGCGGGCCTGGTGTGAGGAGAACGGCTGCTGCCCTTACTTCGAGACCAGCGCTAAGGACGACACTAACGTCACGGCTGCGTTCGAAGCGGCCGTCAGGGTGGTTCTGGCTGCTGAAGACCAGATCGGTCACGCGCTGCTCGGCAGCACTATTGATCTTCATGGCAACCGTAAAGCCTCGCGCGGGTCTTGCTGCTGATAGTACTCAGGCTTATCCAACCCAAACTTGCCTGTTGGTTGTGACAACAGGTGTGCTGTAGGTTTAAGGTATCCGGTGAGGACACCGAGCGGTAGATGCAGCTTCTGTAAAGAGGGATTTCAGCTGCTGTCTTATGACCTGAATTGTTGCTCCTATGAAGGTACAGGCACACTCATGTTTTCTGCTTTCAGTGCTATCTCACAAGATATTACATTCTTTCCTCTTTCTTATATGCGAGGTCAGTATCAAATAATTGGAATTAAGTATTTTTAAAAAAATCTTATTTAGTGGAAGGTGTAGCATGTGTAGCAGTTTTCTCATAAACACAATGAAATACTTAGGCATGGGTTGGTTACTTGTATCAAAGTAAATATAAAAGCTTGCGAAATCTATTAAAACTTTGCACTTCTGGCTTGCTGACTGAAGATAGACTTTCTCATTCTTACAGAAAAAAAACCTAATTCGGTTGTTTGGAAGTGTTTCACGTAAAACCCAGACAGGGTAGGGAAATGATCCTGACCAGTCGCTCAAACTATGGACGGCACTGCTAAGAGACTGCAGATCGGAGGCTAGAAGATCGACTGGCGAGCTAAAATTTCGTCAAGTCACACGGTTGGATTTTATACCAGCCCATGCCTAATTTAAATTCATTGTAGTAATTTATTTTAGATACATTATTTCCATCCAGCAACTACATTGTTTGATTAGGGATGTTAAATCCAATTCCTCGCCAAGTTGAAGAAATCTTAACTAAAACTACACTCCAGTCTTAGCGCCCCCCCCAAGGTTGTCCTACGCGTTGCCGATAATGTGCACATCGCACCTCCAGTGGTGAAAAATACATTCATCCTTATAGTATTTAGCAAAACCATGTAAAGTGTTTGGAGAAATTGTACATCTATCACTGTAATTACGTACCCAACTCTAGCCAGAGGGACATTTCACTGTGTTTTTACTTCTGGTGGCCAGAGGTTTTTAAAAATTTTTTTTTTTATGTATGGTATTACATATTGTTACAGGTAATACTAATTAAGATCAGACAGGATTTTTATGCATTTTTGTTTTAACCACAGGGTCCTACATTCTCGCACATTTATTATGGTACGTTTGATCAGTTATATGTACATTAACCTCCCAAGATCAAGGTTTTAAACAGATTTATCTCTATTTCTAGCTTATTGTAATTAAACAAATTCAGTGAACTGAATAAGGTACTGTTACATGAATGAAGCCGTTAACTGATGAGTATTTGTTTATGTTGGGTCGTTTCACCTCTTTTGTTTTGTAATACTGTATGTGTCTCATACCAAGAATGCATCTAAAATACCTTTCTGGGAGGCGTTTCATACCAAAGCTGGAAATCGAGGACTTAAAATTACCCACAGCTTACAAGAGGAGATCAAAACTGGAATCAGTAAAAGTAGTTTCTGTCTAAATTATACACAATTTGAAAATTTTTGCATTTATCTCTGATATTTGTTAAAATAGGTACGGGTAACTACTACAAATGAAATGGGCCGTCCTGGGTGAGACCAGAAAGATAATAGTTGGGTACGAACTGAATGGGCAAAATGACCCAAAGTTACATTATTTTAAAAGAGCTAAAAAGGTCATTACAGCTCACATTAACTCTTAAAATGAGGGCTAAACAGTGTTATTTTTAGGATTTTTCCTTTGATATTGAGTTCTAATAAAGCGTGTTGTATTTGTGTTTGGTTTTACCTAAAATCAAGCCTTAGTGAATCATGTTACGAGCCAGTAGCACAACTGTTGCAATTTTGTTTTCTGTAATATTTATGAATGTATACATTTCGTGTTTGTTTCAGAAAATGGCCTTTTTTAAACTATTAACATTTTCAAATTGTTCTAAAAAAGAAAAAATTTGTTTCACTTCCAGTGCTCCACTCGAGTGTAACTTGAGCTGTACAGGAAACGCGGTTGGTTTTGATCATGTGCTGATCTAATGGACAGCTTCCCTTCCTCTACTTTGCACTAACAGTAGGAACACTTTGGAGACTGGTCTCCAGTGCTCGGCTACAAATAAAATGTGCATCATACCATATGGTGATCTTTGTCATTTGTGTCTCTAAAACAAAAGTGTATCCATTATGCGTTTTTCTATGGTCACAGAAAAAAAAAACATATTGCTGCATAGTTTATGTTGACCCTTAAGTTTCAGTTGTGACATTTTAACTCTTCACTGCCTTACTTAAGATTCGTGGTACCGGGTCTGTTCAGAAAAGGTGTTGTCCTTGGAACCTACCACGTTCCGCTCCATTAAAATGGAAATTAAACATGCGTCGCATTTTTATTTTCCCTTCAGTAAAAGGACATCAAGCATGCGCTTCACAATGAATCACTTCTGGGCATAGACAGATCCAACCTGTTTTTTTCTTCCTGACCCTATACTTGGGTGAATTTGATTATGAAAATAAAAATCAACTAGAAGCAAAGAAAAACAATTATGCCCAGATTAACTGAAAGAACAATAACTAAAAGTATTCATAGTAATTTACAGCTTGAGACACAGTGGGCTGTCTAATATTCTAGGGAAAGCAAAGTAAGTCAATTCAAGCAACCACTGGTAATCTGAAACAATATACAACATAGGCTTATTCACTGATTAACTGTGACAGCGTGAAGGGCAGCTCTTGGAGCAGATCCTCAGCGCCGTCAGGAGATGTCAAACGTGTCTGCAGAGTATGGAGAGCACAGCGTCCCTCCCCTGTCCCTCTGCATCCTCCTATAAAGGTCATAGCCTCTTCCCTCCTCTTTCGTCCTGTGCTTTAGCATCTTCACGTACACGTGGTACACAGCCAGGTGAAGGCAACAATGCACCTGTGGACAACCAGAGAGTACAAAGTGTTTTACAAAAAAACACCATGACGTTCGATTGTGCCCAAGAGGCCAGGGATTGTGAACGAACAACAGGCCGAACTTACCGCTTTCACAAATGAAAAACTATTGAAAGCAATACGCTGAAACTCTTTGCATTGTTCTATTTATTTTTCAAATATTACATTAACCAACCAACACACACAAATAGAAAGAAATAAAAAAATTATCTACCTCGAAGCTTCCACCCTACAAATTATACAGCTACGGAAGGTTTCATCAATAAAATGTGCAGAAATTTTTTTTAAAGTGTTGGGTCAGATATTACATACACTCATAATAGGTACCAACAGGTTTTAGCTGCTGAACACTCTTTTTAAATTTACAAAATGTTTATATCGCATTGTCAGTTCACTCCGTACACTGATTTAACTAAGAGCAAAGGTTTTTTCTAATCCACTAATGTTCAAAATTATATACATACACACAGGCTAAAAAAAATTATATACATAAAGCCCACTAATATTTAGATAAATGCAGCTAAACAAAACAAACTCAGGTTAAGTCAGTTTTTGTTTTAATATATGGGGATCAATCCTCACTGCATAATCAAAAAAGGTACTTTAACAATAACAAAATAAAAATACAAACTCAATTCAGTCCAATCATACATTTTCTTTTTGGAATAACTAGTTTTTTTTTAAAGGGTTGAGCTTTGGGTCTTTCGCTAAGATTTTTTGCATTATTTTTTATACAAAGCCAGTTTTGGTGGGTGCTTGGGATCATTTCTTGCCAGAAACTTTTTGGCCCACACAGTCATCTCTAAGAATAGGTCAAGATGTAAAACTATATAAGAAACAACTAGTAACCATCAAGGCTCAAGCCATCATAAGCTTGAAGATCGTGAAACACCATTGTCACTGCTCACAATGAGGCAATGTTAATGCCCATATTATATGACTAAAGTTTGTAGCTGCCTAAATAGATGAGCCAGATGATTTGTGGACAAAAAAATAAAATAAAAATAAAAGCTTCCACGCCTACGGATTAAAACACTTATTTTAATTTGGCAGGATGTATATTTTTAAATTGTAAAACAGTAAAAGACACTTGCTTGTATAGCACTTTATGTAGTCCAGAAAACTCCAAGGCACATTTGGTGATTCACCCTCAGCTACACTGTAGCCACTGCTGCCCTGGGGAAGATTTACAAAAGCAAACTTGCCACTGGGTCCTTTTACATAGTGTGGTATCCCAACCTGACGATGATCCCAAAAACAAAACATACCTGGCTTTGAATCAGATAAAGCAGGCAAATCTAAATGTTGTAGGATGGCCCTGACTTCAACCCTATCTAAAATCCATAGATAATGCTTCAACCAACTATTTTGAATAAGATCTAATTTTTGTTGGAACGAGGTAAATCATAAACCAGCACCAATGGGCTTGTAGGGAACTACTGGGAATAAAAACACAAATGTAAAACTGTGCACAAAACTCTGGTTTTTGAAAATCATAGATACTTAAAACTACCTTGTAAACAGTTCAAATACACAATTGAAAACCCAAAATTTAACATGCTGCTGTTGAGTGTATGTAAACTTCTGACCACACTGAATGTATTAGTAAACTCGGCAACAATTAGTTCAGTTGTGTTATACAATAACTACAAGAAAATTCCTAAAGAATTAAGCAAAGCAGTCTTTTTTCCCCACCATAAAAGTGCCTCAGTAACATAAAAGGGTTTGTGTTTAATCTGAGGTTAAGAGGTTACTTTAGAAAATTTAGCAACTACTGCTTTCGTCATCCCATAGTGAGAAACATTTACAGACCTCACTAGATCTAAAAAGAAAAAAAAAAATTTAATAAAATCTGAATCTAAAATTCGTTCACGCTTAGTCCATCTTTTTCATTATATGGATGTGACGCTGCTTCACGGTATGGATGTGTTGTGCATGTGGTGGCACAGGAGCCGCACTAAAGCTTTGCAGAGGTCTAACCCCTTCTTTGTCCAGAGAGCAGTCTCCTTTGACACGTAATATAACCCTTCTGGCAAAGACTCGAAGTGTAGGTGCCCCCTAAAAGAGCCTTCTCATTGGTTAGTCTTTCTAACTGGCACGACTCCATTGTTGCAGCTTTTTCTCCGGCCCGTGAGAAAAGTCCTGGGGTCAGTGCAAGTCTGCAATTGCGCGTTTGTCGGCCCCCCATGGCAACCAGATGTGAGACGTGGGGGCCATGGTGGGCTTTAATCCCTTATTCTGCCCGGCAGCTGTGTGCCTCTACGTGGTTTTTGCCCCCATTAGCCTGGATTAGTTTATTAGTAATTTGTTAATTTTTGTTTGCTGTAATTGGCAACATAAATGAACACTGGGATCTTCTGGCAAGCAACATAATTTTCACTTCCAGTCATAGCAGCAATTAAACAAAAACATTCTCATAAAAGATGGGATTTTCTTTTTTTTTCTAAAGTCCTCAATCGTAGGTAGTTCTGTGCAGGTGAAATGAAAGGACAGAGGTGTTGGAAGTCGTCTTCAGATCCCCTTGTAGATGTCAAAGTGGAGACAGAGTGGAAATGAAGCCGGTTGCCTAGCACCTTGCACCTATGCCCTTTCTCCCAAGATACCGCAGAACCGCAAAGTTATAGGTGCTCGACACAGTATAGGTCAGCTATTGAGAGACAAGGAAAAAGAAAAGAAAAAAAGAGAGAGAGATGAAAACACCCACAACATCCCAGATATCTGCAAACACAAGAACTAAACAGGACGGCGCTAATAGTTTTAGTTTGACATAAAAAGCTTCTGTAATGGAGCATGAAAGTGTAATGTCTGCATGCCTGGCTGGAACGCCACCAGATATTACAGCATTATTATGCCGCCTGTGTCAGCGGACAAAGAGGAACAGAGAGCAATAGTACAAGAGTCATAAGTAATGGAGGCCTGAGATGCCTCACTGCCTACACTTTTAGCATCACTTTGTCACATGAGCCACAAAATAGTCGTTGTACCCCCAACTGGCCCTCGGCTTCAACACTCACCAGAGCCAACAGAGTGATGCCTGCACCGGCGAAGGCAGCAATGTACAGGTTGTAGGTCATCCGATACTGATGGGCGGAGATCAGAACGGTTATTTTTCACTTCCGGCCAGACTAATGAGAAAATAAAACAGGCGCCAGTGTTCTTACCTCCCTGGTTTTGCAAATACTGGATAAGGTCATACCACAAGCTTTTCCTGGTACTGCCTGCCATGGCAAGAGCCCTAAGGGAAAAAAACAAATACCTCACTTAAGTTTTAATCCAATTACACGGATACAAATGCAAGCTTAAATGCCTTATTGCGGTCTTAACGCCAAAGAAGTTAATCTTAGAAAGTCTCGAAATGTATTTTGGGAAACAAAATAACACTTTGACAAAGAGTGTTGACCCTCTTAAGACAAACCAAGAGGGACTAACAATAAACTAAAGGAAACCTGGGCTTTATATATAATAACAAAGCTACAAACCACTCAGTTGAGCATTGTGTTGTAAATGTGTTTTAGCTGTGGCTCTGTAACAATCACAGTGTTGGCATGAGAGCCTGTTGGCACTCAAGTCATTTATGGTCCCCAGAGCATGAATAATGCTTGCACATGATATTTGCATCTCGGTTGCTAAAAAAAATAAAATAAATGCTATACATTAAAAATGTAGCATGCATAATGCTGCAGAGCCTCGCCACGTCATGATCAATTTAAAACCTTTATGACTTTATTGCCAACTACAGAAAAAAAAAAAGACTTCTGAACAACATTTCAAGAGCTCCCAGTAAAAACTGAAGCATTCAACAGGGACCCACAAACCCGTGCTAGTGGCTTGTTTTGCTGATTTTCATTTACGTTTGAAGTTGTAACTTTCATCAAGGAATGTGATCACACTGAATTTACCTCTACTCCAGTTTCAAGCCTACAACTGTGGAGAATGGTAGACAAACAAAAATAAGAAAAAGCAAAAATCTAACTAGTATTAGCAATACAAGATAAAACAATCCAGCTACATGCTTTATTAAATGACAACAGTCATAACAGATCATGCTTTAGTACAACGGCCAACCAAGAGTATTATCATATACTGGTGGTACACGGCCAGTTAACTGGCATTTTTCATTTTGACTTTGATGGCAGGTTACAAAATATTTTTGGATCCATTAATCAATTCATGTAAAGTTGAAAAAAACAAAACATGTACAGGTTACCATATTGTCTTGCATCAACACAGAGCTGGTTGATACTTGTCGGCGTCTCCGTCAGAATGTCAATGGTGCGGCAAGTTGCATCCATGTTGTAGAAGAAGTAGAGCGGCAAGGCCGAGAAGGCAAACACCAGCAGCCACAGCACGGCAAGCACATAGGTCATCACAATAAACTGTAGACAGACATTGTGCTTTAGGAAGAAGTACACAAAAGGATCTAGGGCCTAATGCTTTGTTTGAGTCTTAAAAAAAAAAAAATGTCTTTGAGCTTAAAGATTCTCAACACCCACAGGATGTAATTTGTGTCTTTCTAACACTCTCCCCGTTCCCTTTTGCCACTCCGGGCCGACTCACCGACGAGCTTAGGCAGCGGCCACACATGGTGCTCCTGAACTCTCCAAAGGTTTGCTTGGCAGCGCTTGTGGTGTAGAAGCCCTCAGCCAGCAGTGCAATGCAGTAGAGGAAGAAAAAGGAGGCCAAACCATAGATGAAATACTGGAAATTCTGAATGCTTGGGAAAACAACATCAACAAAAAAAGAATAAGGCATACATAAAATCTATAACACACACAGAAAAATACAGAATATATCTTACAAGACCAAGCTTACATATAGGCAAGAGTGACGTAGTCCTGAAGGTTCCGGGCAAAAAACGTCTCAATGAGTCTCTCCGTTTCTGTGAGCGCCTGGTGACCGCACCCGCAGAACAGGGCAATGCCAGAGAAGCAGAGCAGTGTGGCGACCAGGGAGCAATATGGCACCCCGCCCAAACAGCGCATACAGCAGTCATAGCAACCTATCATCAAAATTAATAAATAAATAAATGCAAGACCATTTGTTCAGTATGAATTTATAATTTTAATATTTTCCCAATACGTTTCTGTGGACTCTTAATCTGCTGGCTTCAATTATTTTAACATTGAATATAAGACAGACAGGTTCTGCTGTCAGAAAGGTACCCCACCTATAAGTCTGATTAATGCTCTTTTAATACTAAACAGGATGCTTTTAAGCAAACCACTTCAGACTGGCTCCCCAAACAATTTTTTATTCTAATGTAGTCATCAAACAGCACGATATTCACTCAATGTTTAAGTTTGCTTAGGTCTATGTAAATAAAATGGCAATAAATATTCATAATCGATAGTGATTTAACTGTATTAACTTGTGGTATGGTATATAGATTTTGGTACAGGGAAATCACAAAGAAAATGTACAGAAAGTGTTACCCAATTACAGTCAGGAGATAACTTCAATCAACAAAATAAGTGAAAGCTTTTATTATAAGTAAGTACTCAATGTTGCAAAAGGCTCAGTTTGAAGTAAAAAGTAGTTCTTTAGTCAGCACCTTGCTTAGTTGAAGCATTGTAGAAGTCTCCACTGGGGGTTGGTCATTTCAGCCCTTTTGCATTTTGCACTTTTCTTGAATGTCGAATAAGTCTCCCACTATGCATATGATAAAATTTGCACAGTATTTTATTCTCTCTTTGATTTAAAGAAACGTCAGATATTTTGATATTTCTCAAGTGAGATTTGAAACATATAGGGCAAAGGCTTAAGTATACAGGTATGAAGAGGTGTCTGCCCAGCTAAGAAATGAAAGGAGAAGGTAGAAAAGGGCAACATTTGGACATGAAAGGTGCTGCAGCTGACTTTTGCAACTGGTAAATTATTTATCTGGCAAAAAAGAAAAGCACCAAGAGAACATCGCACACGATACTTATAATATATGTAATCTAGGCTACATGGATGCCAACAAGGGAAACGTTTACCTCTGCTTTTGATCTTTCTAGCTGAGTTAAACAGCTACAATAACATTTCTTTAAACCTTGGGGAAAAAAAACTTTTGTAAAATCTTGTTTTCAAATTTCTTTGGTTAGAATATGTTATTCATTTACATGTTTTCTTAAATATCTGATGACACAATTTGACTTTACATGACTTTTTAATGCAATAATTTCGGCATGAAAAATTGATTGTTCTGTGAGGTTCTAAGTCAAACAGGTTTATTTTTAAGTGGATATTAAACGTTTAAAGGCTCAGAAGTACCTGTTGGCTGCTTGAAAACAGTCACTTTTGTATCATCAGCACTTAAAGGCTATGGTATGATGAGACCGATACCTTGTTTTGTCAGTTGTCAATACTAAAAAAAGTAGGAGCAAATTTACTTGCGACTAAACATGTGTTCAAAACGCTGATGATTAAGATAAGCTCGTCGCTACTACGTGTGCCAGCCCCACAGTTGTCATATCCTTCAGACTGCTGCCAAAGGGCCAAAGATACATGGAGACTCCATCTGCTCGGACCCCACCTCAAAGTCCATTCACCACCCCGCAATGAAGAGTGTGAGAAAAGCAGGAGGACAAGGGACTGGAGACACAGCCAGGCAGCGATGGAGAGAGGCTGCTTTTGTGACTGCAGAGACAACAGTCTTTGTCCCGCAGCACTGTGGGGGCACAAGGGCCACCAATGTCAAGCAAACAAAGGCCAGAGGCACCTCTTTGCTTTAAATACACATGCACACACGCAGACTTCCTTCTGAGAAGACACAGAAAGGTTGAGAGAGGGGAGAGAAGAAAATTATAGAAAACTGGGATGCCGCCAGGCCTGGAGGAGGATGGAAATCTGAATAAACAATGAAACTTGTGTACAAGTGTGGCTTCGCACACAGATGGGCACAATGGGAGCAGGCACGCGGTGTTTGGTACCATTACAGTAAACACAGATGGCAGGAGGGGCAAAGAGATAGCTCTTTAACTGAATGTATTTACACTGGCTTTGTTAACAGTGGGGTTGACAGATCTAGGTCTACAAACGTGACCGCTGCAGTAAAAAAATAAATGGGTTAAAGATCTGCAATAGATCTCATCCCTAAAGTAGGATAGAAATCGAGCAGAGGTTTAAACTGCACTGCTCAACTTAACTCAAGTGCTTTTAGGCACACCTTGCTCCTAATTAACCAATTAAGATGAGCAGGCAGCAACGTGAGTCTCCAAACTGAGAAAAATACTTTGGTTTCATAATTTAAAGCTATCAAACTCCTCAATCTAAAAAAAACAAAAGAAAAAAGAAACAAAGTGAGAAAGATTGCAATTGTAAGCAAACGCGACAAGGCTCCTCTCAGCTCTGCCATCTCAAGCATGAAATAAACCTCGTAATATGAGCGTCTCCCTGCAGAACTGACAGCAAGAAGAGTCTGATCACCTCTGAGTCTCCCTCACGTCCATCTCACATCACATGCAACCAAACGCAGATTGGATTTATGACAAAACGGAATCTGGTGTGGGAAAAGAAAGGAAGGAAAGAGTCCGCAGGCTCGGGAAGTGTCTTACCCATGTCTGGAAAGGAAGAGTTCAGGACGTGTTGACTGCGCCGCAGCTGCTCCGCTGATGATGCGCGCCTCTGTGGCCCTCAGGCCCCCGTATATCAACCCCCCCCTAACAATGGACAGAGCCTACAATGACTGCAAGTGCAATCTTAAAGAAACAATGTCGCTTTTCAATGAACTTCAGGACGAGAAATAATGAAGAGGTCAGAGCTTTTATACTTGCAGATATTAAGGAAGGTCATTGTTGACGCTGATTTGCATGGAGGGAGCAACGCGCACATCTTATGCAAATGACAAGTGGGTTAGTGGGCGTTTATGCTCCCATGGAAAGCGTTTTAATTCCTCGCACAATTGGTCATCAAAACTCAGTGGATTATTATTTCATATGATGGCCGACATGTGATGCTGATGACCCAAAAGTTTTAAGAGGATAAAGCCCTTGTGTTGATGCTCTTCAATTTTAACATCAATCTTAATCAAAAGTCTTCTGGATCTCACTGAGTAGATGTTGAAAAAAAGAAAAACAAAAGTGATTTGAAGACAATTTTCGCCTATAATGGAAACCCTAAATTTAGTTTTGTAGAATAGGAAGATGAAAAATGAAACAAACCAAAATGGTTTCGAATAAAGAGAAGTAACATACAAAAATATTAAATGACTAAATCAGCTTCTTCTGGATTTTTAATCTGACCTGAACATGGTCATTGAACATGAGTTTGCAAAGCATTTTACAAATCTTTTTCCTCTAACTTCATCCCAGGACTTCCGAAATTATGAATCCTGTGAAGTATGAAATATTGGTGCTGACAAAAAATGTCTTTCACTCTCCTGTCAGCAACACTCCCTACATTCTTTATATGGTCTAAGTCAGGAGAAACGCAAAGATGTCGGTCAGTAAAGCAGGTAAAGTACTTTTGGCAGTCTGGGCCCCTGCCGACTCCAGTTAGAAAATGAAATCAACGTCCCGCTTGTTAGCAGAGAGAAGCATATGGTGCTTCCTAATGAAGGTTTGACATGATTTTGTACTTGATAGAAAACTGGGGGACAACATCAGAAGATGACATGGCACCCCAAATAATCAGGACATAGTAAAACTGACAGAGGACAAGCAGCTTGGATTCCATACCTCTCCAATCTTCCACACGTATGTGGGACTTGATTAATCTGATCCCCATCACTTTTATATCTTTTTTTTTTAGCCATCTAATGCTTCTGATGCTGCTTCCAGTTCAGTAGCTGTTGTACATAAATAATGAGACAGTTAAAGCCTCTGCCCTAAACAGTCCAGCCTGGGTAATTTATCCAAACTCCTTTACAATACTTTTAATGTTTTAATAATCCATGTTCTTCTCATTTTTTTTGCATATTTTTTCCTTCCACTCAACTATCCATTATTATGCTTGGATAAAGCTTTTTTAAAACATCTTATGCAAGAAATCACCGTCTCCTTAACCTTGTTGTGGATTAAAACACTGGTGTAATAATTTTTTATGATTTTTTTTTAACTGAAGCTGTGTATTGGGTTTTATTGTCTGTAAATCATGCGATTTAAAATAAACAAACTAATCAGTTTAAATAAGTGTGAAATACATTCATCCAGTTACTTAAACATATTTTTGATGACACATCTATTCATGAGGGTGAAAGCTGTGCAACAAGTCCGCACTGTTCAAAGGAGAAATTTGCTGGGTGCTTCAGAACATGTAAATGGTGAATAATATTCATTCCTAAAAGCCTTGGTTGTAAAAAAAAAAAATTATTTTATTGAGGAAATGCAAAAGCATTCAGACAAGCTGATACAGGATTGCTTAAATAAAAAATGAATAAATAGCCAAACATCTATGTACATGAATAAAATGAGAATGGGTTTGTTGAACGTAGGTATTTTTGTTTAATGAAACATGATATAACACTTGGCTGTGGATCGTCCGGTGGAGCTTACCAGACTGTGTAAAACTATCATGACGCTATTTAATGAGATTGAGCCCTGAACATAAAAACTGCATCAGATGAGTTTGCTGGTAAATCTGATGCGTGTTTTTTCTTCTTCTTTCATTGCCGTCTAAAAAGGTCTGTTATGCTGTGGAATGATAACACAGGCGCAGTGAGGGGTGAAGAGTGTCTCCATGCCTCCTGGTTCTTAAATAAAACGAAAAAAAAACAACAACAAACAAATGTGTCCACACAATCGTTATACAGCATAATCATAAACTCAAAATGACTCTCACACTTAATCAATGGGGCGTTTGAGTCAATTGCAATAATCAAATGTTCCTGATAAAAAGACTGGAGTGAAAGAGGATGCATTGAGATGGGAGCGGGGCAGCAGGGAGACATCACCGTTCTCAGGCAATATGACAGCCACAAAATGAGAGACTAGATTTCTGATTCACCCTCCTCTCCCTCTCAGGCAACTTTCACAGAGAACATGATCTGAATCCACTAGATGGCAGACTTTCTCCTGCCATCTGCTTTTTTTTAAAGCTGCATTTTTAGCTTCATAATACAAAATATATAAATATATTTAAACAAATGCTTTAAAAAAATCATATAACATATAAAACTGTAAAAACAAACAAACTGTGAGAGCACTATTGTACATGTACTTTGGAAAAATACAATGAAAGACAATCCTATAATCCAAAGGGCTTCCTATTTTCTCATGTAAAGAGACCTTTTTAATTTAATTCCTAATTTGCTTTTGGAGTTGCTGATTTGATCCCAGTTAATGTAGTTATCCTCACAGTGTGGGCCTTATTAGATTGTTTATTTTTGAAGCAGCTAGCTCAGACATCCTCAGAGACACAGCTCAAGTTATACAAGCCTTGTTCTCCACTAACCAGGTTGTTGTACATTGTGTTTTACAGACTCTGTCTCCTTGCTTTCCTTCTTTCTGCATCAAACAGGCCTGCACTCAATAGTGCATGCACTTCATTGTGCAGATTTCAAAAAGTTAAAACAGTTTACCCTCCCTCTTTGTGCAATTGTTTGCTCCAAGACGGGTAAACACACTGTTCCCTGGCTCATTCATATTTAATGCAGCACTTAACTTGCTTCAGATCTAATTTGTTCCTTCAAATCTATCCCAACCTGATGCCAACTGCTGTTTGTAAATGCATCCTTGAGTAGAGTGTGACTTTTCTCTGAGCATCAGGTATTAAAACAGCCGACCTGGTGGGGAGCTGGGTGTAGTACGGCCTTTTTTTCTGCCTTTTGGGTGTGATCCAACTTTGTGGGTGAGAACCGGAGTTATCAGGTAACGGCTATAAGGCGGAGACCTGAGATGTTTGTGTGCCTCTTAGCTGTATGCGGCTGCTCTTCGCTCCTGGAGCTTGTGGGGTTACTCATCACTTCCCCTGTGAAGGAACATTAAACCCTTTTGTGTGTCTAAATCCTGCACGATCACCATCAATCAAAATCAGCAATCTGACACGGACCCAATCAACTTTTCGTACAAGTTTCATGGTTTATTGGGAATCTTTTAACTTGCTATGGCAACATTACCTCTTCCTTGCTGTGATATGTGTTATCACTGCGTACATCATCCATGACTGGTTTTGTCAGTTGTTTTTAAGGGAAAATGTCCCCCTTATCAGGCTCCTTCTCAAAATGTTTCATCCTTGAAACTGTCAGTGAGATTACTTTCTGCTTTCTTTGAGCAGCTATTCATCAGAATAACATGTGTCTTTGATTCGGAGTGGAATCTCATTTTCGTTTGTTTTTTCCTTCTTTTTTTGTGGTGGACATTTTCTGTGTTTTAAATACAAACAAACGGTTGTCAAAAACAAACCCATGGTTACCGCTGCCATACTGAGCATAAGATAAAAGTATATAACCTGTACAGACCTGACAGTTTCCACCTCACAAACGGAGGACTTAGAAGCACTTGGAACCAAATCAGATCTCCTATTCCATGTTGGTAAAACGTCTACAAAACACTGATCTGTACTCTCATTAACTAGCAGGTTAATCCAGACAGTGGTATAAAGTGGAGTTGGTTTCCCATTGTCTCTTACTACAATGAACAGGTAATGCATTCCCAAATCTTCCTGTGTAAGCTCCTGTTTTAAGGTAATGTTCCCTGATCTTGAGTCAACGTGGAATGGGCTGCTGTGTTGTGACTCCGGTGCAGCAACAGAATATGTGATCTCTGAATTTAAGCCCAAGTCCTCATCAACGGTGTAAATCTTTGTAACAATTGTACCCACCGGGGTACGTGGTGAGATAGCCAGGCATGAAAAATTGCTGTTTGGAAGGATCACTTTTGGCTCATTGTCATTAACGTCCTCTATGAAGACAGTTACCCTGGCAGTGGAGGTTAAAGACATTGGATGGCCATTGTCACTGGCTACTACGTAAAGTTCATGACGGTCCATAATTTCTCGATCTAAGTTGGCAGTGATCTGCAGCATTCTTTGCAGGTTATCCATAACAAAAAAGTCATTACTCTTCACAATTTGCAATTGTATGTTTCCATTCTCTCCTTCATCTGGATCTTTCACCTCTATCTTCCCCACCTGAACAAATGGTGGCGCATTCTCAGGGATGAAAAAGATGAAGTGAGGAGAACAGAAAGCAGGTGCATTGTCATTCTGGTCCCGAACACGAATAATTACAGAGGCCTGAGACTCCAAGGGAGGAACCCCACTATCTTGTGCAAACACAATCAGTTTGTACACACTGTTCTGTTCCCTATCCAGAGGAACCAATACAGACAGTTGGCCTGTATCCGAGTCAACTTTAAAGATGCTAGATGTGTGTTTATCTAACCTATATGTCACCCTGCCGTTGAGTCCGCTGTCTGCATCAGATGCTGATACCTGCAGCAGTGTTAACCCTGGCTTGTTGTTTTCCTCCACATCAAGCTGGTAGTGAGACTGGGAGAAATGTGGGACATTATCATTGACATCCTCCACCATCACCCTGATCTCTCGCTGATGTGAAGCGATCACAGACCTTTCAGATGAACTCCCTTGCACTACCACAGAAATCTGATATTCACTTTTCATCTCATAGTCTAGGGGCTTTGATGTGGAAAGCAGATATTTGCCGTTCTGTGGGCGCAAAAAGAAAGGCACATCACCTTCAATGGCAAGAGACGAGTCTTTAAAGCTGCTGTCACCCTTAAGCTCTAAAACGGCTAAGGCAGTAGGGGGGTGACTCTCTTGTATCACAACAGTCTGGTTGTGATGCTCTGCTATGAACCTGATCTTGATTGTTAGACTTTGGGTCGCCTTGGGGAGGACAGATACAGTTACCTGAGTCTCAGCTGGTGGGCAGTGAAGGCCGCTGGCGAGCACTTTTAACACCAGCTCCTCAGAGCTGTCTGTTTCGAGGTCCTGTGTTAGCATGATGTGACCAGTGTGACTGTCGATTATTAAGAGCTTCCTAGCCGTTTCAGAGACCTTAGGACTGAGGGAATAAACAATGACACCATTTGGGCCTAAATCTGGGTCCACAGCAACTACCTGAGTGATCATTGTATCCTTCTTGGAGTCTCCTGAGATTGTGGCACTGTTTGGACTGTCAGCACTAAAGCTTGGACAGTTGTCATTAACATCCGTCACTGTGACAATTATAGATAATGATGCAGTTAAAGGCTGTTCTCCACAGTCCGTGACCACCAGCTGCATCTGATACTGATCCAGTGTCTCCCTATCCAGATCCTTTTGTACAATCAACATAATTATTGCTCCTTCTTCTTCAACCTTTAAAGTAAAAGCTCCTCCAGAACTTTTGAGTTGGTAGACCAGCTGTCCATTTGGTCCACTATCTCGATCCTGAGCCTGCTCATCCAGCAACAAAGCGGTCCCAACAGGTACATCCTCAGAAACATTCAGGGACAATTTACTATTTCCAAAATGTGGTTGATTATCATTAATGTCCTCTACAATCACACTAAACTGTACAAGGTCCTCAGAAGGCCCTACAATAGCATAGTGCAAAATAATACATTCATCAGCTTTTGTCTCGCCGGGGCAAAGGTATTCACGATCCATCTTTGTCCTTGTAATGTAAACATTCCCAGTGTTTTCATTTATCCACAAGTACTCCTTGGTCAGGAGCTGGTAAGGTGGAGGAAAGTGTTTATTTAATGATCCAACAAGAGTATCAGGCTCCAGTTCTTCCTCGACATAAAACTTGATGGACCCACATATGATCTGGCTGATATGAATTATAATCAGCAAACTCTGAGTAAAAGAAAAAGAAAACAAAAGTCAATCTTTGCATTTTACATCCACATTTCTTTTATTTGAACCAGAAACTTTTTCTGGTGGTATTAATAAGAACTCAAAACTTGAATAAACATGGTTGAAAGAGCTCTTGAAAAACAGGAAAAATGCACAATGATAATACAGTGGTTCCTTTCAGTCATCTCCCACCAATTATCCTAACAAACAAATGACACACAAACCCAAAGCAAATCGTGAAGTTTGATTTAATATAATTACAGTAATCACACAAAAACTTTCCTAATTTTGACTACTCTCTCTCACAAATTTCAACATAACTTGATATATTTCCTTTCTAAGATTAGTATTTCAACTGCCTTCCACACAGATGCACTGAGACAGTAATAAGAACTAAGCAGAAATAAAAATCCTTTGATTTACTGACCTGCAGAAGTCCAGCCAGGTTCATATTATAAGGAGTCCCATGGCCCATTGCCCTCGAACATGTTACCCAAGTCACTCAGCAGCAACTGATCACCGAGCACAGAAGCAGCAATCTAGACCTGCACAGCTGAAGGCATAATTCGTTGATGCCCCTCCTACAACTCGCACGGCTGCCTGTTTGGCTCCCTGAAGGATCAAATGCAGAGTTACAACAGGTTAACCTGCCTGAGCTGGAATTCTTCTTTCTCACAGCAGAGCGATGATTAAAGAGAGTGCGAACAAAATTCTTAACAACACAAACATTATTAAATGATAACTAACAACTGTAGCAGTTTGCATCCCCCACAAAGCTAATAGTACACATTATAAAGTCCTAACAGTTGTTAAATGATACTTTTCTTCCACTTTTTCTATTTTAATCTGCTTCTTGTGAGACTATTTCCTAATCTGCATTTAAAACTCTTTAGAAATCTAAAATGGTTGGTAATGCTGAATATCTATTGATAAGCAAAAGAGGAGGAAAAACCAAGTGTTTCGGATACATGCTGCCACCTTTTTAAAAGTCATATGTTTTATGTTTAATATAATTATCAAAAAATGTCACTATAGTCTAGGTTTATGTTTTAGAATATACAAAATGTGTTTTTCAAACATGAAAAAAAAAACTGATACTATATCAGGATGTTGCTCTAATAGCTTTTAAAATAAATCACAGAGTAAAAAGTTTCTTTTCTTAAGATGAAGAAAACTTAAAGATAAACATAAACTATTTTCTCAATGAATCGTTTCCACAACTGGTGTGTCCACTTGGTGTAAATACATTTACATAGCAATGCCTTTAGGAGTAAATCTAAAGTTTTGATTAAATCTAAAATTTAGATTTACTTCGTAGACGTGGAGGGCCCCCTGTTGGCAGAGCGCGGTACTACTGCAGATTGACAGTTTCAGATTATAGTTGAAATTCAAGCATTACAGTTTTGTCTTGTTTTTTTTTTTATACTTTTAAACTTTAAGTTTATCTGATAAATAGTTAACGAGCTGTTGAAAGTTTCAGTGCAAGTAAAGCTATAAAATCTTGCCTCCATAATGACAGCATGCAAAGTTGCATAACGGGTTCTTCCTCTCGTTGTCATTTAACTTTCCGCCCACTTTCCCCCCCTACTTACAGTAGACTCGGGAGGCTTTTCTGCCACTTGATTGGTTGGGCTGTCCCCGTAAGTTCTGGGGGCTGCGAAATAAAACTACAGTTTCCTGACAGCTTGAAAGTGAGCGGAGACACGCAGCAGCCTGTAGTGAACCTCGACTCTCCATCATGTCCTCCGATATCACAGTCGGTGAGTCTAACCATGCTTTAAAACAATCATTGAAATTATTCTAGCAATGTGAAAAACAAAACAATAAAATGAACCTTTTTTTTTACCATAGTAAATAATATACAGTATATAGTATAAGTGTTACTAAATCAAACATTTAAAATGGGTAATGTTTATGCTTTAGATGTCATATATATATATATATATATATATATATATATATATATATATATATATATATATATATATATATATATATATATATATATATATATATATATGTGTGTGAGTGTGTGTGTGTGTGTGTCTTTCATAGATACACATGCTATCACCATCATTAATCATCACTTAAATAACATAAAAAGTAGTTTATGCATACCCATTAAAGTCCCAGTCAGAAGTCTCTTTCAGGTTGTATCAATTAGATTCAGAAGAATTAAGGAACTTAAGTACTTGTATAAAGAGAGAGAGAATTTTCTTTAGAACCAAATTCTCTGCATGCCATTTTTGCACTAATGTACATGTAGATCTTAAAACTTGACAATACGTTTAGGTGGTGTTAAGCATTAATTTGTAGTTAGAGTATACTAGGACATTCTTGATCTAAAACTCTTTTGAAATTCTTACGATGTACTCCGGAATCCCTGTTTTACTTCTCCCAGTCAGTCTGGGGAGTTTTCCTTTCTGCAGAGTCTGGGAGTACGTTCCAACCGCTGTCACATTTTCCACAGACTTGGAGCTGGAGCTAGGCGACGTGCTGCAGGAGTTCCAGGATGTTGTGGAGGAGCTGAAGGCCCCCTCTGAAAGCAGACATCATTCCTACCAGCACGTCTTGCATGAGGCCAAAAACCGCAATGATGATAATGGGGTGGAAGACTCAGACTACAGTAAGTAGAGAATAGAACATACTTACATTAAACCAATATCTATAAATATAAAAAAAAGAATATTTGGCAACATGCAGAAAGTGTGAATAGAAAATAAATTTCTGTGTAGAATTTGCTGTTATGTAACAATATGCCGTCCCTGTGGGTATCACTCCGTGATCTTTAATAACCCAAACAACTGCGGCTTGAAACTATCGTTATTAGAGTTGACGTACCCTGCGCTCTTCTAGAAAAAGTGGCTGCTTGGCTAATGACAAACAGGAATGAACTCCCAATTACCGATAACACGTCTTCGGTAATCGTTCCTTCCCTTTTTATTGTTGCTCATTTATGAGATGAAAGTGGAGATGTTTTCCTCTGCTCCCGTGCGTCGTCGTTATTGAAAGTATGTTGGCCTTTGTAACGTTTGAAAAAGGAAGCTGCTTTCATGCTTTCCAGCTCACACAAAGCAGTCACTCAAAATAAAGCATTTACCCTCAGTGTTGAACATGCTAATATCATTACATGCCCCTCCTGCATTGTCACTGCTATTGATCATTTGCATGGGATGCCCATAGTGCTTATTGTCTCTTCCTCTCCCCCACCTACCAGGCAGTGGAGCGTCTATGGGTAACAGCTTGAATACCAGCGAGGAGGAGCTCTACAAAGCAGGCACCGCACTGGCACTGAAAGGTACCGCAAGCCTCCTATCATCCCATCTACATTCAGTTAGCTATTGTTCTCATGGCGATCACTATCAGTTTTGCTTTTGATCACTCCAAAAACACGCATGCTTGTCACATTAGGCTCCGAGCTGTTTTGTTATGAAACAACAAACCCCACCCCCCTGCTGTGACAGTGGCTTCTCAGCACCCTACTTTGAAATTCTCCTGCAGGGCTCATGTGGAGTCTGTCCAAGGTGTTTGTGTGTGTGTGTGTATTTTTTACAATGTCTTTACACTCACATGCTGATGAATTTGAATTGCTAAACATCACAAAGCTGACCAAGAAGCTCAAATTTGCTCATCTTCATGGTTTAATGCACACTACCTGAGTCCTCAGGGGATCCATCAAGCTGTTGAAGTTTTGAGACTTGGAAGCAGTAGTTCATGCAAGAACAGTACTCTGGGAAAGCCCCTCCCTCTGCAGGCCAACACAGTCACTCAAAAATCAAAACCCCTTCAACCAGATTTATGTTAGCTATGAGAGACATCGAAAGGTTTTGACCCGATATTGGATGGATAAGTGGACAGACAGCAGGCAGATAGATAGATAGATAGATAGATAGATAGATAGATAGCTATAATCACCAAACAGCCTCTAAGTTTATCACTGTCCTCAGTGTCTTCTGTCATTAATGATTTTAAACCCCCTAACGATATTTTAATGTAATTTGTGCATCATATTTCTATCCCCCCAGGCCTTGCTGCCCTGGGCAAAAGGCCATAATGTCCATATCAAAAACACGGCGTAGACTTATACTTTGCACAAAATAGGATGACGATATTTTTTGCTACGGTTCATATATCACATTCTTAATGTCGGACCAATAGGAAATACCACAACTCTTACACTTGTTTCCTTTCCCACAGTTGCTTTTTGTTCGCCCGGCAGTTAGTTGAATTTTATTTTTTTCTCTGTCTTTAGCCAAGCTGGGAGACACAGATGAACTTGAGAGTTTTATCAACATGTTGGACCAGGAACTTGCTGGTATGTATTTCACTCAATCTTGTCTCTCTTATTTTATGTTTTAAGCTGAAAAAACAGCAGGCTTCTGTGTGCTATGGGGGCAGAGTCACTGACCAGGTTGTATGGCTTGCTACACATCGAAAGAAGGAGAGCGCAGCAGTAGCCAGCTTTGTTCCCTCCATGTGTTATCCCCCTTCTGTTTATCTTCGAGCACCTTTTATATTTAAATGCCATGTCTAGGGACTGAGGTAGACTATCAGCATGTGCTTTTGTGTTAATGGCATACTTGACTACATAAGTATCATGATCCTCCTATCAGCTCTGTAGGAATAGTGCATTAGGGACCTGTGAGAGTGTATATTGCTCGTTCATGTACACAAGCCAGAAAGAACAAGCGTACATTTGCTGCTGCCAATGGTCTGGACACAGTGAAAATTAATGTTGCAAATTAATCGCAACTCCCGCTGTATCTTTACAAGCTTTACCTATTAGTCAGTGCATGGTTGTGGCTGTGCATTGATGTATGCCTGTATGCAACTGTTTTTTTTTTTTTTTTTTTTTTTTTTTACAAACTTTGGTTGCTGTCTCTCCCCTCTCCCTTTTCCAACTCTGCAGAGATGTGAACAGAGATACGGGAAGGGCAAGGCACCAAGAAGAAACTGAGAACCACACCAGAGCAGATCTGATGGAGCGGATGCTTCTCTCGCCTCTTCAGAGACGGAGGAGGGGGGGAAGCATGCCTTCAGAAATTAAAAGGGCACTCGCTGCAATTTTGAAATGCAAGAACACTCTCAGACACCCCCTAGCAATTTTGCGTCCAGCTAGCACCGCTGTGTCCCTGCAGCATCAGGTCCAAGATGTGTGACATATTCTCTAAAAATAGACAAAGCTTCCATCTGTCTGACATGAAAAATGCTGCCCAGAGTATGCAGAGAATGTTGAAATTCTCATAAGTGCTGTGCCAGTAAAAGGCCTTAAATCTTCATTTCCATTTATTTAAAAAAAAGCCTGGGCTTTGCCTGGTTTAAAATTACAGATTGCACTTTGGCTTAAAAGCCTATTTGAAATCCAGTGAGTTTAGATCTGCTGTGTGCCATTAAAGGAAACTTTTATATTAACATTTAAAGTGTACAGTGTTTGTGAATTTCTTTTTATATATACATTGTTGTAATATAAGCACGGATAAAAATAAAGCAAAAATTTTGAATGAATGTTATTTGTGATGGCTATGATTCATTGGTGCCACTTACGAAGTGTACAAGCAATGACAATGTTTGAAGTTAGTTAGTGATGAGATAAATCATTCAATCTAATGACTTTTAGCCTTTGCAGACACAAAATGAGTGTTGCTAGGGTCATATTGACTCATAATGTTTTGTTTGCTTTTCCTGTAACCTTGATCTGATTGTGCTGCGAGTTTCACTTCTGCCACCAACTCCGGAAAACCACAAGTGTAGCTCAGACACCACGTGAGGGGAGCATGCATTGAATAAGGACGCAGCTTAGTTCTCATGGTCGTGTTGAAGTTGCATGTGATTTGATGTGAGAACTTTTTCCAGAAAATGTTTTAGATTTTTTCGGTTGCCCTTGTTTTAGATATTTCAAAACCATCGTATCAGAAATGCAGTTTGCAAATAAATAAATACATCTGTGTATAAATTCAGCTATAGTATTTAAATAATTGAAACCAGTTTTAGATTAATCCGTCCAATAAGCATTTTTCTGGAAGTCCTTGCCAACAAGTAACTGTTCCTTATTTTCAAAGCCTTTACAGTAGTCAGTTTATGCTAGATGTCCTTTAATTACATTTTCTTTTGTTTTCTTTTGTTTCATTTTCAATCTTTTCACATTTAAGTGCGTTTTCATTGCCTAGACGGCCAGACTAGGGCAAATTTTTTTTTTAAATGTTGTCTGACTATTTGCTTTTAATGCTACTGCAATCCTCTTTCTGAATGCTTCAGACAGCTGAATGTTTTAAGGCTTGAGCAGACCAAACCACTTCCAAAATACAGAGTCATAATGGTGTGCCGATGTACCTGATGTGTCAGATCTGTGTGTGATTTTGGCCATTTTAAAGAGGATTTAGTCCATCTATCAGTATTATTAAGAATCCCAAATCATATTGATTTGTAAAAATACGCTCCAGTCAGAACTGAAAGGAGAGACTGCAGTTGTTTCTGTGTTTATGTTCTGCCGTCATTACACTACAGCACACCACAGGCACACAGAGACATCTGCATGCAGGTGTTTCCTGTAGTTGTCAAAGAAGCCCATAGGAGCGCGGTGGATGGATGTTGTGGTCGTAAAACGTAATTTTTCACTCGTTACTCGGAATCTTATAGCGTGGGACATCCATGGTTTATTCAAGCTGTTGGAGGCAAAATTATTTTTAGCCTGTTGAGGGATTGCCACATCTGTTCGGAATATGCCTGAATGGGGAACGAAGCCTGTCAGACATTAATTTGAAATGTATGGTGATATGTTTTGTAATTACACAGAATCAGTTTCTTGACCAATAAGAAGGGAGGTAGAGGTTTTGTGTCCTTTGTCATCACGTGTCAAACAAAAGTATTTATTTCCTTGACCAAATGATGTAAAAATGGGCATATAAATCAAGGCATATAAACAGATAGACACTGTAAAATTCCCTCCCAGCTAAACTAACATGACCTTAAGTACGGTTGCAAAACCAGCGCAATGGACTGCCTAGATACATCAACTTTGTGAATGAATGTCGGGGCAGAAAATAATACATTAAATATTGTACCTTCATTTTAAAGAGCAGTGTTTTTAAAACCCAGACCAGTGTTTGACCCTTTTGACCTGCAGACGTATGAGAACAAATTGCTGCAGTCAAGCGAATGAGCTTTAAATTTGATGTTCCTGTAAAGGCAAAAGAAAAGAACGGGAACAGAAAGACACTGAAAGGAAAAATGAGAGTTTTTCAGACAACCGGGGAATGCGCAGAGGTAGTGGAGTAACCTGCCTCTGACTTTTTGTCTGTTCCAGTCATTGTAAAAAGAAGAGTGACTGATTGAGGCCACAGCTGCTCAGGATTGTAACAAAGTTGGCATGATGGAACTTCCCTCACGAAAGAGTAGCACATCCTGTTTCCAGGCTGAAGACAACAATGCTGGAAACGTGTTGGCGAAATTTGCCACTTCCTAATTTTCTTCACCATCTAGATCTTGCTCTGAATTTTCCGGTCAAGTAAACAGTTGAATCTTTTCAGATTTTGCTGTTTTCGCAGTCACAAACTGTTTTCTATTCATACTTATTTGAATTTTATGCGATTACACCAACACCAACTAGGGAATATTTGTAAAGCAATACGTAAACGGTACATTGTTTCTGATTGTTTTTCAAAAACTAAATCTCTAAGTCTGGCATGAATTGTATTCACCCCCCTTTTCTCTGAGACCCTAAAATTAAAGCAAGTATTGCCAGTCAACTGAACAGAAATTAAGTCAACTGGTGCATAATTTAATATTTGTATAAATATGTGTCTTCTAAGGAGGCTGTAGATCAAGAGTCTGCAACCGTAGACTTTGAGATCTGGTGTCCTGCAGGTTTTATACATATTCCTGCTTTAGCGCACCATTTCAAATGACTAGCTTATTATCAGACCTTTGCCAAATTTGACGGCTTGCTGGAGAGGAAATTCCATAAATCTTGATCGTACAATAACACTTGACAGAAGATCTCAGGGACTATGGTTTATGACATCTGCTTTAGAGGTTTGGTACGAAATATTAGTATCAAAACAGCATCATGAAGAGCAAGGAACATAAAGAGCATTTGGGTTACTAAACATAAGCTTTTAAAAAAGGCACAAAAGACTGTTTTATTTACTATCAATCCCCCTGTTTGTAATACCACGCTGGGTGACTTATCACATGCTGCTACCAAAATATAGCCTTCCATCTAATTTAAAAGGCCAGAAAAGATGTTAAATATATAGTGAATCAGCCTTGAGAATCAGGGTACCACTGAAGGAGCTGTGCGACTCTAGTAATTAAATTGACAGGTTAGTAACATCTGATACTTACTCTTGAGTCATTTTTAGGATGGCTTTTTACTTTTACTTGAGTGAAATTATATTGAAGTAGTGCTATTATTACTTCACACCTTTGACTACTCCAGCCACTAGACTGGTAAAAGTTAATAAAAAAAAAACACTTTCTTTTTTAACAGGCTTTTAGTTAGATAGGTGAGTCTGCCTTGTGTTTACTCTCCTGCATTGTTTATTATAGTTCTTTATTGTCATTTTATGTACACCTCTGCTTCATGTATTTTATATTAAACTGTGAAGCACTCTGTGAGATTATATCTGTAAAAACAAAAGAGGCTATATACAATACTGAAATGTACTTCATTCACTTGCTTACACCATCTCCACAATAAAGACGGCCATGGCAGCATCATGTTTTAGTAATGTTTCCCATCAAAAGAGTCAGAAAAGCTGGTATGATGATGATTGGAGACACAAACAGGATAAAACAAGAAGATTGTGTTGGAGGTTTACCTTTCAACAGACAGTACACATGGTTTAGATCAAAGCATTATCGTCTGTCAGGATTGCTCAGTGTAAGATCAGACCCAAAGAACATGTAAAAAATGTATATTTACTGTTTCTTTTCTTTTCTTTTCTTTTCTTTCAAAACAATTGGCTTTGGAGATACTGAATATAATATCCAACTTTTTTGTGTCACGTTTGCAAAAATCTCCTAAAACAATGTGTTCCTTTTAATCTATTTTCTATGTATAGTCTCGTTAAGTAAAATATTGCAGTTGGTGGTTGCAACAGAAAAAAATCTGGAGAATTCTTATGATGTATAAATTGTATAGCTGTCTAACTGGTCCAGCTGGGACACTGCTGCAGCACTAATCTACCACCGTTTCGTTGTACTAGGAAAGTAACGAGTGGCTAACTGTGTTGCATAATTTTTATTAGATTGCTCTTTCATGAGATCGGATGTAATAAATTAGTTTGTCTTAGGGGAACAACTTCTCATTGTTTATCCGCTCATTACTATGAAGCGGGTGCTTGATTGATAGTAAGCCAAAGCAAGAGGTCAGTGTGTCAGCGTCATTGTTTAGACATCAGACAGACTAAGTAATGAATGTTCAGAGTCCTTTATCTGATGAATTAAAATGAATTGTTGCTATGATAGGACGGTAAATGGTCCTGAGAGATGAAGACATGATAAACATCGGACCCTTTATAGCCTTTACCTATAAGCTCAGATAGCCTGCCAATAAATGTCACAAAGACTTAGAATTTCCAAACACAAAGTGGGTTTATTTTAAGCTAAATAGGAGGATAATGAAGATGTAATTGAGTATGGCAAAAAGGACACACCTATTATCAGGCAATGAGTAAATTAAGCAGAGATACGGCCTTTGCAGAGGAGCTATCATGGACGAGATGAGGGCAGCATGCGGAGCACGTAGTTTTCTGTCATCTGCTTGATGAGAGAGTCGAGCGACGTCCCTCCCCTGCGAGTTCCACAACTGGTATGGGCTAACAACGCACTCCCGAGGAATTAGTTTGCTAAATTGACACCTACCCACAACCAGACACAGGCAAACACACACACACATGTTGCCAAGACACGGGAAAAAAATAGCACAGTAAACCAACTGCTGCTCCCAACATAGTTGCAAAGAAATGTTTTGGTCCTACTAGAGAACTACAAAAAGGTAAGTAAAACCAATGTCCGAATAAGAGGAAGCAGTTTTTTACAGACAGAAAAACAAAACCAATCCTTATTGTAGTAACCATGACAGTTGCATGTTTGAGAACAACAATACAGTCTGAAAACTGTGAAGTGAAAATTTATTTAGTCATTCGTGAATTTGGATAGATTTTGATGGATCCTGGTATGTTCAGTTAAATAAAATTTTGGTTGTGAATTCAAACTTGCATACTGTCTTAGGTTTTTAACCCAAAACTGTATCAAGGAGTTAAAGAGTTGCTTAATCAATAATCAGAAAATGCTACATGGCCATCCACCTTAACTGATAGTCAGGATGGTCAAGGAGAACATCAATGAAAGCAGGAGCCACTGTTATGATCCGGCCTGTTACCTTTTTTTTTTTACAATCTCATTGTACAATGTGTATAATGACAATAAAAGGCATTCTATTCTATTCTATTCTTACATTAGTCTCTAACTTTGGTGAAGCTGCAAAGATTCAATGCTAAGATGGCAGAGTCTGTTGACAAGAACATGTTTTTAGTTTTGCATTCTACAAATCTTAATTATGAGGAACAGTGGGAAAAAAATCAATAAGAGGTCCTATTTCCATTTTACTCAAACCCATGTTGGGACACAACAAATAAGGTCCTCTGGTAAATGAGAACAAGACTGAACCTTGTGGCTTGGATTAATGTAGTGTCTGTAGCTCATGCCATCTGAACAGGCAATTGTTTCAGTACAACATGGTGGCGGCAACGTCCTGATTAGAGATGTTTTGCTCAAAACAGGGAGATTTGAGACTGTTACTGTAGTCTAGTTTTTACGCTGCTAAAGAGTTTAAACTATGATTTTGTCTTTATTTATTGCCGTCATTTTTTTTTGTCAATGTTAACATAGCAAGCCCTATGTTGTGCTACCCATGAGCAGATTAAGGGAAATTATAATTTAAAATAAAACCAAAATTAACTACATTTTACAACACAACTTTGTCGCCTTATCATTTCTTGTCCCATGAAAGAGGTTTAGTAAATTTGTAGAAGCAGCTGTGCAGTTCCACATTGCGGTTTATGAAGACTTTACTTTACTTACCCAACAAAGTCATAATTTCATCACCAAATGTTCATTCAGAAGTCCTTAACAGCTGCTCCAGCATTACAAACCCTGACATTGTCCATTCGTTATTTCTTCTTCATATTTCTTTTATAAACATTCCAAAAAATTTCACATGCTGACATAAGTTTAGAGAACTGTAGGAAAGATTTAACTATATAAAGACAATTAAAATGTAACAGAAACAAATGTGGCCAGATGTAACCCCTTACTAAGATGAATATTTAACTTCCTCGAAAAAGATCGCATATATTACATACAACTTAAATAATATGTCTTGATAATAGTATATTGTGTAATGTTGTGTGGAGCAATAGCAAGAGCTGCTTTTTTTTATCAGTTTTCTTCAGTATTAGGGGAAACAAATTATGAAACAACACACACATATAGCATTTTTTGCTGCAGGAGCGGTGTTAATTTGTTTTTGCATGTGACATCCTTGTGCAGGTGTTTCCAACAGTTGTCAAGGAAACACACACAAATGGGTGCAGCGAATGCTCCCATTTATAGTGTGATATTTATACTCACGACTCCAATCCAGCCATGTAATTTCTCTGATGTATTCAGTATTATTTAAAACAGCTACGCCTATGTTTAGAATCAGACTAAATGGGCAACAAACTACTTCAGTAATCAATTTGAAATATTTAAAGACACGATTTTGCAAATTGCACAGACTGCTGGTTTCAGGCTAATGAAAAACAAACAAGCCGTTTTGCTTGAGGCTTTCTTTACATTTTCCCAGAAGAAGTCTTGGTAAATGTTTAGGTAAGCCACGAACACTGCGAAACCTTTTAAGTGGCATTTGCTTTTGTGATCTGTGAACAACTTCTTTTGTTGCCATTTCGGTGCAATACAGTCTGACATCTGGTCCTGTGTCATATATTTTTTTCTTTAAGTAATCTTTCTCTGAGTTACATGTGCAAAAAAAAAAAAAAAAACCCTCACATGTAGGATAGTTATAGTGTAAAAATCAAGGACCAAAGCAATGAATAACGTTTGCCAACTGTAATATGCAAAGCAACCTTAAAAACACAATTAATCATAATTGTACAGTTGTTGACTTGCTTATTCTTCATGCTTTCAAGCCGACCGAGTAAAATATTAGGTAATTAGTGTCCAACTAACTTTTCCACATGGAACTGCTCATTGTCCAACCACTAATCATCTTATTAAAAAACAACTGTTGGTTGCAGTGTTAGGATTACGTAATTTGGGATTCATTCCCATCTTGGCTAAAAAACACAAAGATAAAAATAAAAGTATATTAATATTTTATGAAGGTTTACCATAATAAGGATTTTGATGTTGCTCAGAACACGAAAGCTTGTAATAGATTTAACTATGATTGGTTCTAAATAACCTTTTATCGAATTTTAATACATAACAGAGAATTTAACAAACGTCATAAATATGGCATATGTGTTACATTATTGTTAATAAATTCAGCAGATATTAGTTTTATGTACAGTTTTTACAGACACTGGGCTGGCACAAAGTTGTTGGTGGCCTGAAAGCAATGAGACAGACAGATATGAGAAAGACAATCGGTGAAAACAATCAAGCTCGTCTAGAAACAACCAATCAGAGGAGGAAAGTCTTAGCTGAGTCTGGTGTACGAGCTGCTAACACCATCTTTCCCTGCAAGGACTGTGCTGCTCAAGAGTACTAGTTACCTGCTTTCGTTTTCCTTTCTCAATGTGTGCTGCAGCTGTCCTAATGGCAGAGACACCATTAGCACAGTTGCTAAACTAATATACTAGCAAACCTTATCTAATATTACATATTACCAGAACAATTACCTAAATACTGTAGCTATTATTATGTTAGCTTACTAGCTGTTAGTAATTTTTGGAAAGAGTGGAGCAATACAAAGTTACATTACATGCATTGTTATTGCAAAATACATAATGAGGACATATAGTTTGCTGAGTAAACATGGGCAGGCTAATGTTAGGGCTTCATTCCTACCATTGAATTTTCCATAGCTGTTTATCATCCATCATTGTTGGCCCTATTTACAAGTCAGCACCTTCAGCTGGGCTGTATTGAAGCAGATAGCAAGTATAGGAACCTATAAGGTCTGCTTGTTGAGACTTTCAGGCTAAATCCACAGTTTTCTCAGAACTCCTCACTAGAGTTTTCAGAATAATTAGATTTTGGACCTGGATTTTGGACAAAGATTTGTGTTTCAAGGTGTTTTGATTGTTTTAAGTAACACAAACCCTCACAAGCCTCTTTGAACAGATTCTGATGTGGATTCTAAATAATTTGAAGTCAATTCGGTTTAACAATAGTTAGAACTGCAAATACTGTAAAGGAAACTAAATGCTGTTGTAACTCATATCGTTCCAATCTTCTCATTGTGGATTGTCATGCTGTGGACAGGATAGATCTACAGTAGCCGTCAGTCTTGCAACAGGCCTGTGACTGAAGAATGTTACTGTATAATACACCCTGTATCTTGACTGTCATGACTTCCTCACAGGTCAATATCCAGGGAGCAGAGATGATATTTCACAGTAACATTTCCTGGATGAAATCATCAATTGTTGGGAAACGCTGCTATTCCACATATTTTGTTTTTACCACCCTTCTTTGAATCTCCGTCAGTGAAGTATGGTTATAAAGCTAAGCAGGGAGACACTGGAATTAGAGATGTGATCCCTCCCCATTATCAATGGTCCTACTCTGCATAAATAAAGTCTCTTGTTCAACTCCTTTGGGATTTTACATTTTCATATAGCCTGAGAATTATTTAATGAGAATCCCAACTTCAGATTCAGCTTTTTTTCTTTGGCCAGGAGTTATTGGCAATTGTGGCAGCGAATATGACTGGATTTACGGTTAGAAATAAAAAAAACCTGGTCATTTCCAGACCTTTCGTTATGTTTATGAGTTAGTTCCATACATATTTCATTTCCAAATCATCCAGAAATTAATTGATTATTCTAAAAAAGGTCTCTGGAGTAAACCTAAAAAAAAAATGACCCAAAAACTTTTTTTTTTTGTATCAACATGTTAAATAATAATATTCAAAAAGTTTGTCATACTTTGATAAGGTGTAAGTCTTTGATGTAAATTTTTTTGATTAATAACAAAATATACATTTTAAAATGTTATAAAAAAACAAATAAAAGGCTTTCTTTTTCCCCAATAAAAATCTAAATATATCAGCTTTTGTTGAAGAAATTTCCTTAACGACAGTCAGCACAAGGGGAACTTCCTGTTTCAGAAGAACATAATTTTTTATTGTTTGTTTGGATTTCTCTTGCTTCTCTTACGTATATCCAAATCCCAACATATAGTCAAGCAATTTCCTGTTATTTTGTACTGCCACTGTCTCATTGTATGAAAGAGGAAACCGGTGCAATTATTTTAAAAGGAGTTCTTTCCCAAGGAATGTTAGTCATCTGGTCTTCTGGACTTTAAATAAGCCATTACATCATTGCTGATTGGGGGATTGCTCAATTTCATGTCCTCCTTCCTCTTTCAGCCCAGTTTACTTGAAATAACAACCAATCCTCCAGCCGAGAGAAAAAAAACCCTAAGAGCTCCAATACTTTAGTTGTTTTCATTTTTATTGATAATCTAAAGTGTAGAAAGCATTCTCCCTAATTTAGACATCAGAGAAGGAAATGAAACGGGGGGTAAAAAGCCTTGAGATGTGGATGTGCAAATGGAAGTGACAGGGAGCATAGTTTTAGCAAATGCCATGAGCTACCCAGAGGGCCAGAAACAGAAAGTGTTGAAAAGAAGCAAGCTGGGAAGCTGTCAGTCACACGAGGGTGTCTCGGGGCATCTTTACAGCTGTGAAAATGCTCAGAGCGTGGAAAAATTACAGGAGAGAGGTTTGAAACAACAACGTACAGTTGGAAGTTCAAAAGGTTGTGGTGCCGGCATTTATCAGCCTTGAAAGGGTTACAGAGTCATTTATTGAGTTCTGTGTCTCTGCAAACCACCGTTTTACCTAATTCATAAAGGAAGTCACAAAATAAACACACCTAAATAACTACAGACCCTAACGTCCTCAGTAAAAGTCAGTGGTCAACATTTAACAGTAAGAAAGAAACACAAAGGTCCCATAGCACATTTGCTAAACAAACAAACAAACAAACAAAAAAAACATCTTGATAATTCCCAAGACTTGCATTCCTGGACTTCTTTGATTAAACAACCTACTAACATTCAAACAATGTGAAGTTTGCTTCGTCTTTGCTGATTGAGCGCCTAAACGATTTGCCTTCAATTTTGCAACAATAAATAATAAATGCTGAAAGAGCGCAGCTGGCTTTCAGTCGGTGACTTTAAGCATAAGAACATTTGGGCTATTTGGTAAGATAAAGATCCTAAACACATTGAAAGTACGACCTGCGCTGAACATCTCAGTGAAGGTTTTCCTGGAGCCAAGTGAAATTCTCTGACTCAAAGATGATTGATATGCCATGGCATAACCTTAAATACACTGTTCATGTTCCAAAACCCTCCTGAATTGATTGTTTACTGGTTACAGTACACAGTGTGGATTTATGTTTCTCATAAATAAAATCTTTAAACTGTATTTTATATTCATTCAAGTTATCCTCATCTAATTAAATTATTCCATGTTATGAATAAGCATGGAGTCAATATATCCAGAAGAGAGGAAATGGCTTTGAAATAACTAGTTTTTAAACTTTCTATTATAGACCTAGTCATATCTGGAAAACAGAATGCACCATAAACATCCATAACTCAAAATGTTGTGAATTAATTAAACAGGGTTAACACTAAGGTTTTCACCAAAAAACGAAGTTTTGTGCCTCTGAGCATAAAAAGGCTTAACTTCAAAGACTGTTTTCTATTCTTTATGGGAGAGGAAAAAAAATCCTTTTTTGAATAAGCTCAGATATTTAAGTTAAACCCTAGATGTATTTGATCTGAAAGATGTGTGAAATGCCTGGTAGCTTGGATTAGCACTCCAGATCATGCTGGTGCCACTCAAAGTATTTGTAATGCAGTCTCGGAGATAGAAACGGTTTTCTGACATTCTCTGTAGTCTGAGTCGGAGCTACATGTGTCACAAGGTTCTGACACTTAAGGTCCACTGATGCAAACCTCCTCCTGTGTCAGCAATAGACATCTGAGAAAGGCATTAGTGGACTGCCATCTGATGGTGAACTCCAGCTGATGCAACTAGGAGATAGTGAAGGGTCAGTGGTTCAGCTGACAAGGAACGAAACCGCAAAATAGCCATGGTTATACCACATAACTCTGTGAATGAAAAGTGGAAATTGATCCTGAAGATTTGGGAAGCTACTGTGAAATGTCTTTTCCCAGCCTGTCCTCAGAATTGAAGCAGAAAGTAGGTAAAATTTGCCATCAAGCCGCATTTCATGCTACCTGGATATTCCAGACAAGATACAGGACATAAAACATGTTTGTTGCCTGCTGTCTTTACTTCCTTTACACACCGGGGGCATGCAGGGTTTAGTCTCAGAAGCCTTAGTGGAATCTTGAGGCCATCAATCTTATACAGGGCACATCATTATGTAGTCGACAAGCAGCTTTAGGCCCTGGGCAGGTGGGAATGCATGTACCAGATGAACTATGGTGACTACTCCTGTTTATTGGACTTCTGTAAACGCCAAACTGGTCCCTTTTTACTGCTCAGCTGCACAATACATTTGGTCTTTTTCGGTTTTTTTACAATACTGCCTCAGTTTGTTGCACGGAAAGCTGCACTATTAAACCATGTCGTGAAATGTTTTTTTTTCCCTTTTAATTATGGGAGTTTGTGGAAGTAAAATACTGTTGTTTAACATTTTAGTTACAAGTCAAATGATCGGACACCAATTTTTTACTGAAAACTATTTTTTTATTTTATTTCAGTGAAGCAGATTTTAAGCCTACCTATGAAAAAACAGGTATGCACTTCACCCATATACATTTTAGCATCTATTTATAAAATCATGAAGATGGAGGTCAAATTTAGCAATAAATGGAAATAATCTGCAGAGGATTAAAAAGCACTGCATTAAAAACATACATCACTCATTAGACATAGGCTTTCTCTTGGCTAAAGCTCATTTTATGACAGACCTAGGCTAACGATTGAGTTCAAAAGCCAGCATTAACAATAGTATAGGGTGTATTAGTGAACACAGAATGAGAAGCCTGCACATCTGTGGAGGCACAATTAATCCTAAATGATATATTCAGGTTTTAGAGCAGCATATGCTGCCATCCAGATAAAGTGTTTTTCAGAGAACAATGCATTTGTTTCAGCAAGACAAAGAAAAATGAATATGTGTGTGTTTAGTATCCAGATGCTAAACTTGTTGACCCGAAGGTTGTATTTATTTCCTACTAAATATATATATATATATATATATATATATATATATATATATATATATATATATATATATATATATATATATATATATATATATATATATATATATATATATTTATATTGTAGCATTGTTTTGAAATATCTTCAACAGTGCTTTTATTTGAATAAAATATCTGAACGAGCTGGACCTTGCAAAAGTATCAATGCTTTTTAACCTTCTGTTGAAAATGTTTAAACTATGTGTCCTTTTCTTTCAACATCAAAATTACCCACACAATTGTTGATGTTGAAAGAAAAAAATTACTCCATTTTACTGTATTTGCAAAAAAAATTAAAAAAATAATAATTGAACAAAAAATTACAGTTTCTTGTTTTAAATTATTAAAATGGATGTTATAGATATTATTTTCTTATTAAAAATTACCGGTTGTAATAACCAACACTTTTGTTGATTATACTGCACATGTAAGCAATTGTCTATGATTCCAGTTGCCTGAGGTTAGTGTTGGCCATAATAAAACATATTTTGAGTTAAAAAGATGCCTTAAGCCTATTCTAAAACATGGTTCCCAGAACCTGCCGTCCTGTACGCTTTAGATGTGCCTCCACTGTTGAACACCTACCTCAAATGATCGGATTAGCTACTCAGTTGCTATCATGTTCTACAGGAGTCTGTCTCATAAATGGTAAATAGCCTCATATTTTATAGCCCTTTATCAAGCCCAAGGGCTCCATAGTGGTTTATACTACAATAGGTCATTCACTCACTCATAGACATGTCCTCACGTTGATGTGAGGTAAGCTGCATTGTATCGCCCATTCATTTAGGCCTAATGAATGGAAGCAATGAAACCCTTAAAACATGAAGGATTGCGCGTTCTGAGGAACCAGTGGCCTAAACATTGTCCAAGTGGTTCAAAGGATTACATATTTGGAATTGGTTTTAGATGATACTAAAAGATTCCAAATGAGGACCTTTCATAACTCCTGTGCTTTCCAAACTGAACTCACAATCACAGCTACTTTTTTAGTGAGAAGTAACTTTAATTCGATCTCTGATACATGTTAAAGAACCATCTTGCTGTCAGTGAATTAGAGTAATATCCAAATGAGGTCTATGTATAGGTTTTATGTAAACATTACTTCAGGTTCTCACTGAGACGGAAGCTACAATTAAAGCGAACATGGTATTGTTTAGTGACTTGCATCTTCTTTGCTCTGTTAATGATGGCTACTTATTGACCTATTAGTCCACAGAGAGAAACTTTAAATTAACAAAATGAAACTAAACTTGCAAGAAGCTTACATTTAAGGAGCCAAGAAGGTTTAAATTGCTCAGGCTATATTTCTAAAAGGGAAAAGTTACATAAAAATAGAAAATAACATTGAATTAGACAAAGACGAATGGTCAAGGCAAGTGAGAGAGAAGGTGAGAAGAGATGTACTTAACAACATGTTATCTGCAGCGAAAGGAAAAAAAATCTTGAGAACTTCACACATACACAGAGCAAAAAACAAAACAAAACAAAAAACCAGCCACACCTGCAGCTTTCTCTCAGCGGGGGCCATTGTGTAATTTGGCACATCCATTTCCTAGAATGCGATTGTCTGCAGGGCTGTCAGGCAGTCACAAACCCCATTGGGTTATTCCATGCTGGTCTGTGAATGATGTCACTTTGTGGACACCCGCTCAACGAACAGCAAACAAATCTTGTTAAAATGACTCCCACCCCACCACCTGCTGGTGATTCTTGCCACTTTGTTTGGGCTGATTAAGTCAAAACTTCTATTGCGTTTCCACTCTGGTTTTGTGTAATTACGTGGCTCTTCATTTGGAAATGTATCAAAAACTTTTCCCTAGATGCTACAGTGTGTCCCACTGACAGTACGCTGACATCTGCCCTGCTTCAAAACCACATTGTGAATAGCATTGCAAAAACTAAGGTTGTGTACATGTAAATATATAACCTCAAAAATCAATTTTTGGTTGAGATCTAATATGGTAGATTGAACGAAATAATGACTAACAGTGAGGGAAATTAAAAGGATTTTTAAAATTATTTGCAAATAAAAAAAATTGAAAGGTGTGGCACAGACTTGTATTTAGTATTATAATTCAGCTAAAACCAAACAGCAAATGAAAGAAACAAAATAAGAAATTTGCTAAAATGTAGGATACAAAAACATAATAATTTGTTAACAGTTAAATCTAATTTAGAACTGGTGACAGTACTTGAAAAGGGAAGTTCACAAATGTTTTGATACAATTTGACTCAGCTTAAGATATTTAAAAAAGTAAAATAGTTTAGGTGTCTAGGTGTAAAAATGACTCTCTGCTGTAATCACACTGTATAATGATTTTACAAAGGCGTTTTGTTTTATAAAAAATATATAAACTATAAATGTTTAAAATTATTTTGTGTTGCAATTATTCACTACTTTGTGTTTGCTCATCACACAAAGTGCATTTATATTTGCGGCTTTAACCAAAAAATTAAAGGGGAATAATAAATTAGAATTAGCATTTTTGCAAGGGGATTTATGTCTATGTGTGCTTCAGTCAGTTGATCACAACCTACCTTCACCAATAAGAAGTCTACTTTATTTTACATCCTGTTTAGTAAATTTTTTTATTCATAAAAATGGACAAAAGGCGCGATGCACTGCACCATGAATGCAACATTGCTGGAGCGTTCACCTGGAGCTTTACCTGTCATAAAATCAAACAATTACTAGGTTTATAAAGTGGCAGCTTGTTAGTGTTTCACAAACCCTAAAGTATGGTGCTGAAAAGCAGCGCATATTTGGAACTTTGTCTATAGGCAACTGAAGTAAGATGACGTGTTTGATGAGTAATTTTTATGAACTTTTTTCGTGGATCAACTCATCAATTGCAAGAGAAATAAGAAACTACAAAGTTTACTATAACTGCCCAGATTATCTGGAAAAACACTAAATATTTCCGAATAATAATAAAAATTTAGTGAACGGTTCTTCCATCATCATATGTTTATAAAGTATATTGGTCAGTTTATTTATGCCACAAACGGGAAATTTACTTTTTTACAGCAGAACCATAAAAAATGTATATGTATATACATCCTGGTTGGACTGATGATCTTTGCTTTAGTGAAGGGTACTGAAGTTCTGAAGTTTCATGCTCTATCCTGTCTATTTTTACCTGACCTGTTGATTATTTGACTCATGGCATTTTTTACAATTAAATTTTTTTAGTAAAACCAATAAAAAAGTTATTCTCTAGCTTCACGAACAGAATTCTTACTCTGATCTGCTGCACTTTTGTAATAGCAGTAATGCTGCATGGTTTTCAGATGTTTTTATAATTTCAGTTTAACATTGATTGCCATTGGCAGTAGAATTATGTTTCCTTGAACAGTAAAATAACCCAACATATTTTTCTCTGATTTGCAAGCTAATTCTTGTTTGCACCTCTGACATTTTTCAACTGGATTAAGCTTGTTTTTTTGACAGATACTAAGGACCATCTTGCAGTGCATTAGAATAATGTCTAAATGAGGTCTATGAATAACTTTAATATAGACTTAATTTCTAATTCTCTCTTAGTAGGAAGCTACATTTATAACAAACAAAATATTATTTAGTGAATTGAATCTTATTTTTTAAAGCATGGTTGCTTATTGAGCTCCGAGTGTAGTAAGAGAAATGTTTCAAGAATGCTAGTTAAAAATGTACATTTTAAACTTCTTCTTAGGCCACACGTCTGTTAGTCAAAAGCAGGGGTGCCCAACCTTTTTTGTCCCAAGAGCTACTTCTCAAGTAGCCAACCTCCTGAGATCTACCAGTCCAGTGTCAACATCGCAAACCCCCACAGATCGTTTCCAGCCTGCAGTAACTACCCTTACAACACGTTTTGTTGTACCTAATGGTTGTATGACGTTGTCATACAACCATTAGACATCACAAACACGCCCTCTCTAAAACACATACGCACCAATCTGCATGATGAGCAATAGCCATAACTGACCTTAATATGAACCAAACCAAAGAAAAATAAACCAGATAAAAAACAGGTAGATCTCTGTTTGAAAAAAGGAAATCAATTCCTACCTTAGTGGGAGACCTGGCACGGGAGGAGGAGGATAGCTTTTTGTACCGAACAGATTACTGTTTACTTCACTGAGTTTTCACTTTATCAAAGCATTTTTAGGCAGCAGGGGGAATTCATAATTATACATTTTGGAGGGAAACGAGTTTCCTAACACATCATTGAATGCAAATAGGCTACTGACCAAATTTGCTTACATAACATGGGAGTATGTCTGCAGAGTTCCATTACGTACAAAAACCTTAACAGAAGTAAAAATACCTATTATAAAAAGGAAAATATGTTGCTGTACATGTTTTGATTGAAGAGCTGGGAGGAATGCTTAACTTTTGTAGAAGACATAATTATTATAATTTTTGCTTTCATGCAAACTTAGTTGATTGTGCTTGTAATATGAGAACTGGTATTTATAATTCAATGATTAAAATATTCATTTAATTGAAACCTTTTCTCGTTGAAATCAGATTACATGACAAAATAACTCAGTTGTGCAAAAATAAATGACCAAAGAAATTATTGTAAAATATGTAAAATGCAAAAAAAAAAAAAGTAAAATGCAAAACAAGCTTTAATAAAGAACTACTTTTAACATTTACTACGACTACTATACTATCTCTATACTAAAACTATTTTCATATATATACATGCACACACACACACACACACACCCTCCCTGAAAGAAAGGCACACACACGCACTCCACGGCCAGAATGGCGTTCCACAGCTTCACCGTGATGTAGTCCGTGTGCTGCTACTTTTCCAGCGCCAGGTAGTACAGGTAGCGGCGCAGAAGGCGCGCCACGATGCGGCCCCTGCAGACCAGCCGCGCAGACCAGCCGGCGCAGCTGCTGGTAGAAGCCCACGCGGGCGTGACTGGCCGAAAAAAAATAGAAAATTATTATTATTATTTTTGTTTATTTTATTTTTTTGTTTATTTTAGAAGGTCTGAATACTCTCTAAATATAGCTTCAAAGTCGCTAAATTGGCAAAACTGACTTCCTGTCATGTCATAACAGGTCATAACCTCGCCGTCGACTTGGGATCACTCCGCGGACTACCAGTACATCGCGATCGACACGCTTGGTCTAAAGCAAGATGAACCAAATACAAAAAGATTTCTGCATCAAAGATTTTTCTCTTACCGCGATCATCTGTATAAAGGATAGTTACTTGACTGTTAGAGAAAATACAGATTAATTGGATAATCAAATTCTATTTGTACTTGTCAAATCACACAATTTATCCTGTATCTTGTGCTTTGCAGAAATGATTGGTACCCATTTAGCATATTCTCCTATTTTTGTCTATGTTGAATAGAAATGTCATGACATCAAATTTAAATGGGAAGTCTTGGATTACAAATTAAATATTTCCAGACTATGGTCACATATAAATGTTTCCATTACACTCAATTTGTAAGAAAAAAAAACTTAAAATCCTTAATATGCGGTTCCCCTCAACTGAATTAATGCACAAACAGTTGAAATTGAGCTCCTCTACATGTTTCAGTGTGATATTATGCCATCACATTAAAAGATGAACCCCCTCTTCACACTTCAGCACATCTATACCAGGGGTGCCAATGCATGTGGAGGCCTCTGTATTTGATTTCTATAAAAAAAAAAAACATAAAAAAACAACAACAACAAACATTGTTGAATGCCGAGGTATTGAAAAGTCTTTATTTTAATTAAACTATAGTTGTTAAAATCTATGGCAGTATTGTTGTGTTTTGAGCGTTTTATAAGTTTTTTGGAAATTATTTTGCACATAAAAAAAAGCTTCCTAATGTTGGAAGAAAGTAAATAAAGAAGTGGACTCCATTTAAAGAATAATTAGCAGAAATGAATATTAGTCATATCAATATCCAAACAGTTTTCCTTAAATAAATCCCTGTCTTTCCTCCTCTTTGCTACTCCAAAGTTAATCTAGTAGTACTGGTCGGGTCGCATTACTGCACTTCGCAAAGAATTGGGGTTGCAGGGAGAAACCAAATGAAAATTTGCAGTTTAGATCACAGAATCAATAACTCCCACAAGATTAACATATAATATGATGCCATGTGAGTGCATAAAGGCAATCATTTTACAATCTCCCACTGCTGCAGTGCTACTTTGTAAGATCTACAGTAAAATCTGGAGTCATGCACACAGATAGGCCCCAAGCTGTTAGTTGGGGGGTTTTTTCTCCCAAGGTTTCAGCAAAAGAAAAGGAGAGAGGGAGGAGGAGGAGCAGAACGGAAGAACCGAGGCAAAGAGGAAGTCATGGGGGGGAGCCTTGCGCTTGCCACAAGGATAATTCTTTAACTCATTAAAAATGGAAATAATAAGTCATGAAACAAAAGGAGCTTTGATCAGGAAAGGAAAAAGTTTAGTGAAACTTTATATTCTCCATTTTTTACTGTTTTAATTTGGCACATGGCACAATCAGCATGTATGCATCTGGTATACATAAATAAATATTAAATATTTTTTACATAAATATACATATAGAGCTCTTACTAAGACACATTCAGTTGATTTGGGCTTGGTATGTTTTTAAATGGCAACAACTTTTACACAGACGTTCTTAACGCTGGGGCATTCCAATCGGAAAACTGTTTGAATCATTTTGCAAACGGGAATGACATCTCCATAGAAGCCCTATACATATATTTATGTATGCCCATATTTATATATATATAGATTCAAAGTAACACAAGTGTGCACTGATTTAGGTTTAGTCAGTGCAAACAGGCCTCTGTCTGCTGTTGAAGAGGAACTCTTACAAAGTCCATGGAATCATGTCTGTTAGTTCTGTTGATTCTTTAGCTATTTTTTTTTCTCTTAGACATAAAATAATATATTTATTTTGTATTCATTAAGCAAAAAATTAGACATATATAACTTTTAAAAATAACAAAAGTGCTATATTGGGATGACAGACACTCAGAGACGCAGAAGAAAACACAACAGGTGTTTAACCGAAATCAGCAACATGAGAAAGAATATATTTCTGACACTCTCTTTGACCCCCACCCCCCATAGATGCAAAACAAACAGAACCAGAAAATAAAACTGGTGTACAAACAAACACACTCTCTCTCTCTCTCTCTCTCTCTCACACACACATACACACCCTAAAAACTCCTCCATGAAGTTCAAACGTCGTTTCTCTTTCTGTATCGCAACCTCATGCCCTCTCTTGCAAACTGCAAATACAGAATAATTTTCACATACATCTCAAACACACCACACAGCAGCATTTATACGTGCACACCTTGTGACCATAAAATTAGATAGCTCAACAGATAAAATTGGCTGTAAAATATGCACTTTTTTTCTTCTTTAAAACAATCACAGAAACGTAGTATTCATCTATGCCTCTCCATGTCTTGGCAAAAACAGTCTCACAAAAGTCATTTCTAGTTTTTAAAAAAATGATAACATCATCTGTGTGGCTGTTATGTTGGTATGCACCAGAGAAGTAAACAAAAATAACCACAACAACAACAACAACAAAAAAAGTTGCCCAAAATGGGTTTTAAAATCTCTACATCTGCACATCCTCTAGATTCCCATCCTGGATTCAGTCTCTCATCTCTGAGTCTTATCTTGCTTTGTAACACACTCCGCGCTAAATTGTCTCTGGGAGTAGAAATAATGACAGAAAAGAAAGAGCTCAGTAAGGCATTGAAATGTAAAAACAAAACAAAGAAGCAATTAAAAATATTCGCAAATATTGACGCTGAGGCCGTCATTCTAGATGTCTAGAATGGGTTGGAAATAAAAAGCACTTCTCTTTGATTTTTTTTTTGTTTTGTTCTGAATTCAAGAAACAAAAAAGTGTTTATCTCCTCAATCAGCTTAAAAAGGCTTTTAAAATGTTAAATTTTAGAAAAAAAAACACTGCAGAAAGATCACCTCCTTCTCTTTCTGGAGAAGGGAAGCAGTTTGATTTTGGCAGCTCTGCACAACTTGACATCCACATAGAGCTCTTAGCGGCTCTCCTCATAGTAAAAGTCTAGTTAAATCTCTACACATTTTAATCCCAGTTCTGCCCTTCCCCCCTGCCCCCACACAGCCCTTCCATTGCCTGTGATATTTATAAAACACAATCCTCTTCTCGATTGACTCATACTCCTGCTCCTCTTCTGCCAACCCACCAGCACTTCCTTCTCCCCCCAGTGCCGGTCGCCCCTCTGGCCTCCTTAAAGCTATACGCGGGTGGTAGAGTGGGAGTGCGGCAGGCCGGTGGAGTTGAAGCCAGTTGTGAAGGTGTTGTAAGGGTGAAGGTTTGGCATTCCCACTAGGGAGTTTGGAATCATGGTGATGGTGTTGGGCGTCATGAGGGGGATGTCATCTGGGGAGCGGCGCAGTGTGAGCGTGTAGTCAGGTAACGAGGCCAGACGCAGCGCCCCTTCGTTGCTATTCCCTGCCTCGCACTCATGGTGCGTTTGGTTCATCTGTAAGGACATAATCTCCTCCTCAGGTGCGTGGTGGCCAATGTCGTTGGAGGTGGCCTGACGCTGTGGGCTGGGCTGGCCGTGGCCGGACTCCTGACGACGCTTGTCCTTGCGGTAATAGAGGGCTGCAAATGCCAGGACATTGAGAAACAGAAGTGAGGCCCCCACAGCGATGGTGACGCTGAGCTCTGTGGAATAATCCCTCGGATTGTCCACCACCAGCGGACCCGTCTCCTCGTCGTCGCTCCAGGTGTCCTTATCCTCAATGTTGTAGGGAGGCGACATGGGGGGACGTTTGGTATTGAAGGACCAGTTCTTCCCGTTGGGCCTCTTGGTGGACAAGTTGTTCTGTGTGGTCTCCGGGGGTGGCACTTTGGTGGTGGTAGAGGCGTAGTGGAACAGTTCATGTAGGTTGTACAGATGGGGCACTAAGTGCTTCCAGAAGGCCACTTTAGTAGCCCGGTAGTGGTCACGCACACGTGGCTTCAGGCCAATATGCAGGTAGAGCTGGTCTTGGGGATTGTACTTGGACCAGGCCACCTCTTCAAAACGGTTAGCCTTGGTGTGGATGAACTTGGTGTCCTGAGGAACCGGTTTGTTGGGGTCCCTGGAGATAAAGAAAACAGAAATATTTTTGATTCTGATGGTGGATTCTGATGGATTTAATAATGCATGCATTGACATTCATTAAGAGCTAGGGAGGCTAAGTTTAGATAGTAATAATACTAAAACATGTTAGTATTAGTCAAAGTTTATATTGTGAGAAATCTGCCATAATTTTGGCAAACACAGAAAACTTTCCAAACTCAAAAGCTAAACATTCATCAACCCAATGCAGTCTATCTAATCCAGGTGTCTTTGCTGCAGGACGAACTGACACCACTATCATTCCCAAGCTTTCCTCCCCTCCCTCTTGCCTTTCAGCTACCTCTTTGCAGACCTATTTTGCCTGCATGTCTCATCTCCTATCTCTTTCTCCTCCCAGATGTTGATCTTATTTCAATTCTGAGGGAGCCCAGCCTTTAAAAGCAGGCCAGAGGCTTTTAAAAGTAAATGCATATGAATAAGTCAGCAGGCTTTAGGACGCGCGTCAGAAGGCATTTTGTTGTGGATTATCCAATGCTGGTGGACCCTCTCAGCTAATTGCTCACGGAAGGCATTGCGGTGTATCCTGGCATCCAGTGCCTTGATGTAAGGTAGACCATATTAATCACGACAATAAAGGGAAGTATGCAGTCATGCTTATGCGTCCGTGTGTTTTCCCATGTGTGTGTGTGTCTGTGTGTATGCTTGAATATTTCTGGGGGAGAATACACTACCTCATTTGATCCATAGGGTTCACTGTTCTACCTTTCACTTTTTTCAACATGTTGCGTCAAACAGCAAAGTACTTCAATTACAGTGAAGCTCTTTATTTATCGAATGAATTAACATATAGCAATCTCTGACAATCACAAAGCTCTTTGTTGGCATACAATGTCAGGATTGGGAACTCGGCAGTGCTGTGTATTGCTTTTGCTGCAAACTAAATTACTTTCTGTGGAGGAGCGTGAATCATAGCCGAACAGCCTTGGAAAACACAATACCTGTGTGCTTGAAGAATAAAAATCAAGAAACTGCCCTTTCTTTAAATGTTATGAAATATTCCTCAGTGGGTGTGAGTGCAACATTATTGGTAAGCAAAGTTAAAATTTAGTTAGGGATTTTGGGATATAGTTCCTTTTTTTTTTGTGGAGCAGGTTGAAAAACCTCCAAACATAGCTAAGAGAATTAAAAGACAAGCCAGAAGAATTCACCGTCCATCCTCCCCCATTTGTTTCTTTGCTGTCAATTTTTATTTTTCAGGTCAGTGCTTCTGGGAGAGGGAGAGGCAAAGCAAATTGAGATGGCTGGAGCTAGATTCCTGAACCTGGACTGGTGTCAGCAGAGAAGACTGTAAATAACCACTTTTATTAGGACTGTAATGATCCCCAATGAATATTGACAGCCAGACTATGATGACTTTGTAGCTGAATATCAGTAATTAAGTTTCAAAAGAGCGTGCGGTGGAGGTAAGGTCATATTGATCTCCCTAAGCGCAACATGCCAGAGAACAGGATGTCAATGGAGCAGCTTGAGATGAGGTTGTCTGCAGTCTGAGCGCCTCATGAATTCTTACATCAGTGTTGTTTCCCTCCCCCTCTTTCTCACACAAATACGACAGCACAATGGAGGTCAGAGCTGCCGCCATTGTTGGGATTTCTGTACTTTCCAAAAACATGGCAAAACATTGTTCTTATAGAGAGTACATTAACTGTCGTGCTAAATTAAATTTAAAAAAAAGATTCCTGCAAAAAGTACTCGGAAAGATTTTGCAATTCGATCAGTGAGCGCAGGCAGTCAGAATGCAGTGGTGCAGTGGAGTCAAAAAAGCTCTCCGGTGGCTGGTTGACTGGTTCACTGCAAGTGAAGATGAATAATTTAGGTAACACAAAGGAATCAATGTGGCATCTTTAGTTAATTTCATTTGCCGCATTAGAGAACAACTGGCTGCCTTATCTAATTACACACACATATGCTTGGGTAATTGCTGCAATGTCGATAGTGAACAGCGTACATTCCTTTAAATGGTTTCTCCATTTGCTGCTCAACTTTGGGGCTTTGAGATTCTATCAGAATTTACAGCTCTGCTCCTGACTGCTTTGAGACCCTTAAGGTTCCCAAAGTTTCTTCTTTGTTTGTATGTAAGTTTACAGCTTTGTAGTTAGAATTCATCTTAAATAAATCATTAACTAAAACAGGTTGCGACAGTTTTTGTACCTATTATAAAGCTTATAACCACTTTTGATTTGAGTAATAATTTCTATCTGAATGTCAAACAAGATGAACGACCCTTTGGAAGCTGATCATATGTCTCCTTAAACACTACCAAAAATAAATTGGTTTGGCCACAATTTACTGGCAAGGCAGACCTGATCTAGTAGCATGTAGGGGCAATTCATAATAATTGCAACAAAAAAGCTTTAAATTCTGAGCTTTTTGTCAATAGGCAGAATTTTCACATTTTATAATAAAACAGAATTACACAACTTAAAACTTATTTTGATCACAGACATAACTGGCATTTTACAATTTCTGAAAATAACAAAAACACATTCTATAAGTCTGAAAGATAAATAATACAGAGGATGTCCATTCATCTCTTGTCCACGAATTAATTAGGATTATGCTAATGTCAAATCTTTTCGTTATTATACACAAATGTAAACATGTGAAAAAACATCACTTCACTTCATCAGTTGCATTGAATGCAGCATGAAGTTATATTGGCAGTCTTTTAGGGCTTTGAGAGCTTTCTGCCATTAGCTGACAGCCTGTCAGTGGTTAGACCTCCCGCCTAATCTGGATGCTCAGCTGGACACCCTGGCAGAGGACAGGGATTACTGCACCCATAAAAGCAAGCAATTTAATAGGCTGTTAGATTCCCTGTGATGTGTTCATACGGTGATGGTGCTATAAAACCTCAAACATCCCTTCCCTTTAAATATCACTGACCTGCTCTCCAACCTTGTGTGTAAATCCAACCATGTGTTTGCATCTGTGATTGAGAGGCGGCTTTTAGTTTGGGTTGTTTGCACTATGTTCTTCTCGCACAGTGATATGTTGAGTTCTTGACTTGAACTCAGAATATGTCAGGTTTCAGAAAGCCTTACACACCAGTGAATCGTAGCTCTTCAAGCTGATATAAAAAAATAAAACCCTGTGCAGATTAAACCCCTTTTCTTTTTAAGATGCCACACCTCATGGTTGACTGCCATGACTCTTGGCTTTACCTACAAAGGATGTAGCAGAATAGGACTTGAGCTCATTATCTATTCTAAGCCCTATCAGCAAGGACTGATGTAAAAGGTAGATAAGGGGGAAGAATGAATATCATTTTCTGTCTTTTTTCCTTTCCCATGTTCCTCCTTCCCCTTTTCATCCTAATGTAATTTGAAGCGCTTCAATGATCATAGACCTAGCCATCACCAAATCTGAAAAGACACGTTTAGTTGCCCTAAGGCTAAAGCCGAGAAACTACATTTACTGCACTCAAGGTCTGCGAATTCAGAGCGGCGTATAGCTTCTTTATATATAATAAAACAAAGCAAACCCGTTAACTTAGCGGCACTGATTTTGATAAGATGCCAAATATGCAAACATTTTACTATTCTTACACTTGTGTGACAAATACAGCCCTGCAGTTGTTTATTCACTTACCAGGTAACACAAAGTATGAGGCTAATTGTAATTTACATTCCAACACATAATTGTGAAGCACCCCCCCCCTGCGATCTGTGTGCATTTCACAGAAGTGCACCTGACCTGATACTGCTTGTAGACCTTGTCTGAGAGTATCGTCAGGGAAAGGCTTCAGTACAGAGCAGGTGAATCATCAGGCTGTGCTCTTTTCCCCTTCATGCGGCTGCACACCACGGCAGAGGGCTGAGTGATGCATGGTTCATATTTAATGGCAGCCTTCAGTTCAGCAGGCTAAGTGATGCAGGGCGAGGCGCTGTGACTTTGGGTTGTTTGGAAGTGTTAGAGGACATGGCTCTTTTATTATGGACTCTATCGATTTGCTAGATCGGCTGTGTACAAGGAAATAAAGCAGCCCTATATGCATAATCTGTCTCTTTATAACTTTGTGTCCACCTAATCGATTGTTTTTAAAACTATAGATGTTATGTTTTCTATATGTTTATATTTAGAATCCAAATGTATGCACTAAGATCTGCTTACTGTTTGTCTCTCACTACTTTCAACCTTTTCTTATTACATTCAGCACACATTGTGGACTCCGATCAATAGCATGCCGGGGCCTTAACAAGCCACACCACTTCCTTACCTTCTGTAATGCAAATCAGGATATTGGCTACAAATCTTCCATCAAGTGAGTGCGTATTTAATGGAGTAGGTAGGTGGCTCCTGGGCGCTGTGCTATTCTACAACGCTATGTCTTCACAGGCTATTGGTAGACGAATGACTAAAAAGAATGGGGAATAATCCAGTGAAAAGAGGAAGGGAAAGAAGGAGGTCAGTGTTCAGTGATATAACTTTTGGAGTAAAGAAAAAAAATGCCTGTAGCTTTCTGTGAATGAGGTCAGATGGGAGTTGCAGCTGATGTATAAGTGTTGCTAATCCTACAGGGAGAGTGTGCTCAATAGACATGTGGAAGGAAAACAAATCTGGCGATTATGAAAGAACGGCTACAAGATAGCAATTTTTAAAGGAAAACCATGAGAAGATGCTTTTACATTTCACCACAGGGCATGTGGAGGACAGAGCAAACTTGTATAAACTTGCATTGAGATAAAAACTGACATATCTAGACATGTTGCAAAGTATCACACAATGCCACTGTTAAACATGGCATTAGCAGACTGATGCTGTGGCGATCCTTGTCTCAATAAGGGAAATCTAGCAGCTTATTACAGAAAAGTGCTGGAAGAAACCCTGCCATCAAAATAATTTAAACATGAAATGAGAGTCATTTACTGAAGGAGCTAAACCTACAATTAAATGGTTTAGAGGCACTACCCTTGATGCAACAAATGACTAAAGTGTGAATGTTTGCATGAATAAAAAAGGTCTACAATGAGTAAAAAAACTTATGAAATTTAGAGGTCAAGGACTAAATTCCTTTAGCTATGGAATTGGTAATGTTGCCAAACAACAATGAGTCAGATGGTGGGACTATGTGAGTCCCACATGGGAATTCACTGAGGTAAACCTCTTCCAGGTCTGATACTGCACTGAGATGAGTGAGCATCTTTCCTTCTAATTTAGCATTGGTGACAATTGACAGAGGTGGTTCAGCTGAAAGGCAAAACATAGCAAATTGGACATTAAGCAAGACCTCAGAAGGGCTCTATCTGCTGTAATGGCAGTATCTTAAGGTTCTAATCACAAGCAAAAAATAAGTTCCTACCTGTCATTAGTGTTAAAGTAATATCTTCCTGTATTTAGCTTTATAAAGCCAATGAAAGTTAAACTAAATGTTGTAAAGTTTAATGCATGCTCCATAAAAAACATGCTGTTTATATATTTTCTGTTCCTGATAACTGTAATTGTTATAACAGCTTCTTGAATAGAGGACTGAATTAAAAAACAAAAAAACTCATTCTAGTAATTTCAATACTATGTCTTATCTTAGTGGGAAGAGCTATGAACCCCTGACATTTTAGTTGTTTCTAGTGTGCAACATTGACAAGTGGAAGGTAAACCAATAGAGATGAAGCACTTTACTCGTCACATTAGGAAATTAAGCAATCTAGCCATTTTACAAAACACTATGGGAAAGAAATAACACTACAAGACACCCTGGACACAAATGAAACTTGGTAATGGCACCATCAAACTGTGGGGATTTTGGTAATGGTCAAAGTTGATGTTAAAATACATAGAGTTAAACCAACCACTGTTGGTACTTTTGTTTAGTTGGCAGCCAGTGTCACTAAACCAATCGATACTGCATATTTTATTTTATGTTGAGAATGTAATACATGACCAGATTCCTTTTTTGTGGGATAATGAGAGAGAGAGAGAGAGAGAGAGAGAGAGAGAGTGAGAGGGGGATGGATAAGGGGAAAAGGAGAAGAAAAAGAGAACTGAAAACATGATAGTGGTCTGCTCTTTAATTACCTAGCGAAGCCGTCTGCACAGTATGTGGCAGAGCTCACATGGAAGCATAGAAAATGAACTCCTGTAGACTAATGCAAAGAAAAAAAGAAAAAAAAAAGATG
>JAVLVB010000835.1:2711026-2753477 GCA_032876305.1 Orestias chungarensis | reverse complement strand
TATATATATATATATATATATATATATATATATATATATATATATATATATATATATATATATATATACATATATATATATTAGTGATCCCTAAAGTGAGGGATTATTAGATTTCTGCTTCATGTGTTTCTTTCTTAAAGGATGAGACTATCAGCCTTCTGTGTCCTGCCCCAATAGTGCCCTTCAAGCTGTCCTGTGGTTGTGCATCTCAGCAGGATGGCAGCCCTGTACCATGTCCCAGAGAGCGGAAGCAGATGTCGAGGGTTTCACCCACTTGAAAGAATTAGAGGGGCAGACCTAAGATGAAAGATATACGCTCAGAGGAAGAGCAGGGGAGAGCTGGGGTTTTTAATCCTGCCATCCCTCCCATGCCTTCCTTTCCCTCCCTCTCCCCTCCAAGGGCTCTTTACTGGTATTGCCTATCTTTGGGTTTCATATCATATTGTTCGGGAGGCAAACAGAGGCAGTCAAAGATTTGGGGAGGCGTTCGTGAATCCAAATGTCCGCAAGCAATGCCACAGCTACTTCTGGTATGGCTTTGATCAGAGGTGGCTGTAGGAAAACTGCTTCCCACTGAGAAGTTCATGTTCCTGCAATTGTCGAGGCGATTTGACAGACATACGAATATCAAATCTGTTTTTCTGAAACTTGAAGAGAGCTGCTTCCATGCAGCTTGGTTTAATCCCACGGGCACCTGCACCCAAAGCCACCAGATGGTCGGCAGAAGAAGGAAAGCTACAGCCAGGGTGACATCTCTAGATTTATTTTCGCTCCAGCCAATGAAAGGGCAGAAGAGTGGCTGGGCTTTTACTATTGTTTGTCAAGAAACAGATAAATCCAGCACACATGAGCTGTCAGTGGACCGATAAATATGTATTAGTGCTGCGTATGATGAGCCCCACAGTGATAGGAAGCTCACTGGGGAAGGTCAGAGAGAGAGAGAGTGCTGGGAGAGCGCAAGTTTTATCACCCACTGAGGGAATCCACTAATTATCCACACAGGGAGGTGTGCGCACGCGTGTGTGCATGTGTGCTGACTTTGATTGATGACCCACGGAGATGAGGATTCAGCTGATGAACGATAGGCATCACCATGATGAGGGTTAACTATTTGTGACGTTGTTTTCTCTCTCTCTGACATCGGGGGTAGTAAATGATTTCTCACTCAATTTCCAGATGAATAAAAGCGATAGAGCTCCAAGCAAAAATAATCATCATGCGTGTCACATTCATTTTATTTTATTTTTTTTTGGGCAACGAACAGACTTATCGTTATCTGCTTGTGTTTGACATGCGAGTTCCTGACACCGAAACTGTGAGCAGATCCATTAAACCACAGCGTCACAGGCAGATTGAGGTCATGCTGAATTATGACTACAGCTCCGAGGTAATCACTCATTGGAGCTTCGACTTAAATGCGGCTGTGGTTTCCTCGCAGCCGCCTCTGCGTTGCGGTTTGCTGACCTCGACCGTTCTGCCCCCATGCTGGACACCTGTTAAATGAACGTTAGGGGCATCGGATTGGTGGAGGTAATTCACAGATGAAAGCTGTAGAGTACAAAATGAAAAGAACAGCTTGACCTTTTGGTGGGACGACCACTGCACTAGTTAAAGAGTCCCACAGACATTCATCCGGAGGCTCCAAAATCTGTTAGCATTATAAATGATTGTCCATTTTAATATGTGACAGCTGGCGATACATTAAGCTGGGAGCTTCATTATTCTATCCTGGTGAAATGCTTGACAATGGTCCAATCAATGTTGCATAGTAACATTGATTGGACCAACTTCACATTTTGAATTGAGTGATTGTATGTAACAGAGTAAGATTGTATAAAGAATAGAGAATATAATAGATTTACGATTTTGATAAGCATTAAAGATATAGGCTGTCGAATTACTTCAGCTTTAGTTTCTCAGCAACATGTCATATTCCCCTCCCCTCTGTTTAAGTATTCATTTGTTAATCTTTATATATTTGAGTTAAAATAACAATCACAAACACTAGTTTGCACATCCCTATGATGGTATAATTAAGTTGTATTTTTTTTCCCATGGGAACATTGTATGGGCTTCTTGATAATTTGGCAACTATAAACAACAAACTGGTCTGGAGTACATAGCTTTCAGTTTAATCTGCTTTCTGTCTAAACAGCATAGTATTCTCTGTGGATATAGTTGCTTCCTACGGTCTAAAAACAAGGACAGGCTTCCTAAAAATGACCTTAGGAATGACGTTATGTGTACATGATTCACTGTCCAACGTATATGTGTGATTCTTTCTATTAGATGGAGAGGCAACCTATTCAAAGTGTTCCCCACTTCATCTCCTCTGACCACTTTAAATTAATACCAGCATCTTTTGAGGTACGTCTTCAATTTATTTACACTCTGATGGAGTGAGAGAGTGAGCAAGCTTTTCAACAGATAACAGGTAGGCTGAATGAAGACCAACAAAGCTTTCTTTTTTTTTTTTGCTTTTGAACTTTCAACTTCTTTATTGGAAAATGCAGAACTTTCTGGACGTCTCAAGATATAAGGTTGGGATCTACACATTAGCACACAGAGCCTGCTGTTTTCATAATGCCACAATCAAAGTTATTGTGCCTCCTTTGATCTCGACAACTAAAATACACAAAAAGTAAATCAAGCTTTTTAAAAAGCATTGTTTCTGTAAAATCCTGCTGTGGGAATCCATGCTTCATTACCCAGCTGTGTTTTATTGCCGATGGGCATTTCGTGTTGAAAAAAAACAATACACTACTGAATTGAAACTTAAAAGACACCATAAAAAGAGGAATAGCATCACAACAAGAACATGTATTTCTCAGCTTTTTAATGTCTTACGCCCACATCTGTACTTTTCCTCAGCTCTGTTTTTCATGCCGTCTATCAAATCCTCCCAGACTTCTTTTGCGAAGGGGTGCTACACTGAATCCCTCCCTGCTGATTATTAGACAGAAGCCTGCGTTCAGCGGAGCTTGAATCCTCTGAGCTATCTTACCTCCACCGTCTCTTCACTGTAAGCAAATCTCCACAGACCTGTGGACTATACACAGAGCCCCTTTGTGAAAAAACATTTCTCTCCAACTGGGCTAGTGCTCAGCTGAGCACACTCAATAAATGTTGCAGTATTTTACTCTTTCTTTTTAAGCTACTTTCCGTCTAAGCACTCATATCCTTACAGGAATGCATCCTGTCATAGTTTGCCATTCAAGGCATATTCAAGCTTCTTTAACCCCATTTGAAAATTTTGTAGCCATTCAGGACATGAATAATGATATATTCCTAATTGTATATTCTTGCCCCCTTTAGCAATCTCAAAACACAGGGCTAAAGCTGCTGTCTCCATGGATACACCCTAAAGGCTGAATCCACTTAAACACAAGTGCCTCTGATCTGATCATGCATTAGGCTGCGGGTAATTTCACATTGGGCTGGCAGTCTGTAACAACACCTACATTGTTTTTCTCTTCTGTTAAAATTTCCACCAAACACTGTGCTTGTCAACTTCAAAGTGACGCTGATGAAACCAGAGAGAAAAAAAGCAAGCTGCAAACATCTTTTTGAGAGAACATTGAAAATGTTTCTTGATCCCCTAAGGTTAAAAGGAGACACAATGCCAGCATCCATGTATCAACACAATTAGACATTTTCTCTTTTTTTATTGTTGGTATAAATATAGTTGTTGTGAAGACCTCATATGTTTGCTGGTGAACTAAAGTATCACCAATATACCAAACAGACACATTTTTTAAGAGACACATTTTTTACCCATGTAAAGAACACAGTAAGTCTAAGCAATAAGGTGCTTGGGTTATACAATACCAAACTTAAAGTAACTGCCCTACATAGAAAATGCTGTGTGTGATATCAAAGCTTTGGGGTTTCTTTCGTTTCTCAGGAGACATTGATAACTTGGTCAGAGTAGACACTTACTGCACCTACTAGACTTGGAAAAGGCAAAAGAATTGGTAAATGGGCAGAGGATCCGGTTTAAGCAGGATGATAACCCAAAATGATTCAGCCCGATCTATTATTCTGGGGTTTAGTTTGGAGCTTTTTCAGCTGGCGGGTCTAAACTTTGTCTGGGCAAAAAATCAATAGAGCTCCTTGTAGTCCTATTCTTTACTGCAAGTGGTAATAACATCCTGCATTTTGGGTTAACAAGCATCAATTCATTCCATAGAAGAATACAAAGTTTGTTGACATATACTTATTGAGGATGTTGACATATCAAATAGTGCTGACTATATAAGATACTATTTCTGTGAGAATTAATGCGATGGCGGCTGGATGCATGACCCAACTTAAAAATCCTTAAGCTGCCAAACTATGTTGACTGTCACTGGGTAGGGCTGTCATACAACCACAAAAAGAAAAAAATGTGCAGAGGTAAGCCTTTCTCAGTTTGGGGGTGTCCCGTATGTTTTCCTGTCTTTGAACCTTGATAAATCAAACATTCTGCTACCGTTCATCACCACCTCTCTCTGAGTGTAACCTCTCAGAAACACACTGGACATCAGGCCTTGAGCTTCTTGTCAGCAGCAAAAACATCCTCAATTCTCTCAATAATTCCTGCAAATGTATGGTGTGGTTTTGCACACAAGGTTGAACTAGAAGTCAAACTCAAAACACATTTTAATTCTGTGTTCATTATATTACTGTTGCTATTTATACATTGTTTGTTTTTGCTTTAGTAAAATTTTTCCTTTTTGTTTTGCTCTTTATAGTTTTATTGGGAGGAATGTTAGCAAAAACTAAATTATTAACCTTGAAAAATACTTCTCAATATTAATGTTAAACATGGCTGTTACCAATAACTCTGATTTTGTTTGGCAACTTCATGATTAGTGCTTGAATAAGGGAAGGGGTTTGTCAATAATATAAGCATCCGTTAGAGTACTTTAGTCAAACTCTAAATCTATTAGAGAATCTTGGTTAGACTTTCAAACATTGTCATTCAGTAATGGCCTCCAAAACTATCTGACTTGGGCATTTCAAATTTATGCAGTACTTTGCATTTGGCTATCACATGCAATCCTCCTACAAATAATTAAAAACGTGGTTGTAATCTCGCTAAATATTGAAAAAGATTATAAATAATTTTTAAAGGCATTTTAAGGTCAAACAAACTAAAGGGCTAAATGTGCCGGAGTATTTATTGAGTAATACCTGTTTGCCTAGATTTGCTAAGATAATAAAAGTAATGCGGAATTTGGTCTCCTCCTCCAATGTTATTGGTACAGTCATGTGTTGATTCTAAAACAGACTGGAAACAGTTGATCCTACAGCTTAGCTGCCAGAAATCTATCATCCACAATAAAAAAACTGGGCAAAGGTGTACATTTTATGATATGAACAGAGGTATCCACCTTTGCCAAAGTTATAAAAACAACTTTTCCCTCTTTTTGCTTCTTTTAGTTAGAAAGGCATGGTAGTAAAGCTGAAGAGCAGTGGGGTTAGAAACAGAGGGACTGCCCCTGCTTGTACTTTATCTCACCCATAAAGAGACAGTGTCTAAGGGACCAGTGTTTTCATCTATCAGAGACATGCTTCATGCCACACCGATATAATGCTGTTTGAAGCTGTTGGGTCTTCAGCTCTAGCCTCAGTAGAGACTGCCTGCTTGCCTGCAGGCTGTGGCTTAGACCAGATAAAGAGTTTGATCCATGAGGATGGGTGGTTGGAAGAGTGAGGGAATGGAAAAGTAGAACAGAAGATGAAGAGAAGGGGAAGAGAGGAAGGGATGAAGGTATTGGTGAAGAAGGGAGATAGAGAAGGGAGAAGAAGAATGGGTAAATCGCTTGAGGAAAAAAGGGTTTGTGAGTTGGAGAGAAAATAAAAATGACCCCATTGAAAGGCAGCACCCAGGTTTGAGGATCGATGAGCATCTAAACCAAGCAAGTGTGATATCTCCTACTAATCATGCAGTGACATCCACCGCTCAATACCCCACACTCCAGGCCCCATCATCACACACACAGACCCCCCTCTGGTCTGTGTGTGGTCAGAAATTAATTTACCTTCATATACAGGCATGGGCAAGGCTTTCTAAAATCAGGACATTTCAGATTAGAGCAGGTTTTTTTATGTACAGTAACACAAATAAGGTTGAAATTTTATAATGCTTCTTTTTCGACTGTCTAAAATGCTTCTGGGTTATATCGCTCAATAGGGCAAATTAATCTGCATTTCCTGCCAGAAAATGGTGCTATATATCTTAGTGCCCCCTTATGATTAAGTTATGGACTTCAGAGAGAGAAGCATAAGCATAAATACACAGGTACAGGCTCGCTTAGTACTGGCTAAATAACATCTCCCTTAACTCTTAAATGAAGGCCAGGGCAGCTTTTAAGGCACCTTTCCTGAAGAGCATGTGGAAAAGGGGTTAAAGGATAAAGCAATCACAGGTTGCTTGGCTTTCTTCCTGTTTGGCATTTAAAAAAATATATATTTTATGTAACAATAATTTATTTTTATTAAAAGGATTTCAAGATAGAAGAGAATGGTGTTCAGCTGTAACAGATTAAATAATCTATTCTAGTATTATAGACTGAGATGTTTTTAGCATTCTGTGGACACTATCTGTGTATGTATGCATGCATACATACATCCTGAATTGTGTTTTTTCCTTCTTTAGCCTTGCAATCTCCCTGGCCTGCAAACAGATAGAGAGCTCCTGCATGGCTCATTTTCCTATTTGCACTTATGCATGTCTCAGACCTACTGCAGCCTCTGAAAAGCAAAAAATGCTATCTTTGTGTCCTTCTCATCCTGGTCCCGTTGTGCTCCAGCGTTTCAGGCTATTTTCACCAAGCTCTACACTCCACACAGTGCCCACAATGGCCTGATAGCCTTGTTAAAAAAAGAAAAAAAGTAAAACTATGACACTGACGGTCATAGAGCCCTGACTGTAAGCCAGGGTGAAAATCTACAGAATAATTACTACTGTGTTATCTGTGTATGTAGACATGTCATTATTGTTCAAGTGCCCCTGCTAATCTCATTAGACGAGGCAAGTTGTTAAAGATGCTTTCTGAATTCCCACCTCTTTTCCTGCTGTTTTCACAAACATATTTCAGATCATTGCGGCAATGATCAAAGATGATAAGTGCTTTTAGTGCTCATAAATGGCGCCTTTCACCAGAGAACTATGAAAGCAACATGCTATTCATCTGCATTGAAAAACCTCTCCTAATCCTTTAAAATATAATGTACCGCAGTTTATATTTTCAGTATCTTGTGAGACTATTTATACCAAACTGCATAACTCTGATCTGCATATATGGAAAAACAGAAAAGGGATTCTAACTCAACATATTGGCAGTTGCGCAACTTTTGTTTTTACCATTTCTCATTATCCTTGCAATTAACAACTACAAAGTGTATTGGCTAATCACATAAATTACATGAATACATGAAATACTTTGCCCCCTCCGGTTGTAATTCATTAATTCATAAATTGTACAAAAGCTCAATAGCTTGGCTCAATTTTATAAATGTAATGAAAAGAAACAAGGACTGAACTCACTCCAAGGATACAAGGAGGATAGAAAGGTTGTGCAGCTTGAGAGGGTCAAAGATTTCAGTCAAAAACAAATATGACAACTCAGCCATGAAATGTGAAAGGATGGGAAGCTTCTAATCATCGTGACATCTTGTTCATGACAGCCAGATGGGATCAGTGAAACTCATTTTGGACCATGTATAGCCAGACCGGGAAACGGTTGCATTTGTGACAGACAAATTACAATAAGGGGAGAATGCTCCCCCAAGGCAAAATAAAGAAGTAAAGAAAGAGTGACAGATAAAGAGATACAGAGACCCTGGTCTGTCTTAGGAGTGCCTAAGTCTTGCAGGAAAAAAATTAGCTGTAAGCTGTATGGGATATGGAGGTAAAACTGAGAAGGATCCGCACAGGCTCTTCTAAAAAGCCGAACGTGGGAGGGAACTCAATGCCAACTCTGGCCATTTTTGACTTCTACATCCAAAACCCACTTGCTAACGGGTCTTTAAGTCTAGTTAAAACTGGAATAAAATTGTCCTTGAACTGAGTGATGCTTGAATAAACAAAAACAACATGGACTTAGAGCTCAAACATGTTATCCTTGATGCATATGTACTTTCTCTAAATGTAATTTGCCTCACCAGGCCTACTCCAGCTTACATGGAAAATACCTACAGGCATACATACTCCGCAACCCACCCACATGTACTATGAGAGGCAAACGCACACAAACTCACACATTACACACATGCATTACCTCGTGTAAAGTTTGGGAAACTCATTAGGAAATACACATTGAGCACCTTGTGAGCAGAAACTTTTTTTCTGATCTATGAATATCAACAAGCCTTTTAAAGTAACCACCATTAATCATCCAGAAATTGAAAGCATCTTGGTTGTGAAGCATTTCCTGTTGACCCTAGTACTCATGGTGTAGCCCACTTAATAGAACAACTCTTCACATTAAGAATGTCTTTTAAAGTCAATGGTCAAACCAACATCTGCAGTGTCTAAGCTGATTAACTATTGTACCATGCATGAATGCACCAGGCTGGGTGCTGGTTCCAGCAGTGTAAACATAATGTGCTAGCTGTACCTATGTCACTTTGCATGTTTCTCTTACACCACTCTTCTCTGCTCCTGCCAATTGTGCCAGTAGCCCTCCAGCCAGATGCCCCACATGCTTTGTTTAATTCAAGATGGTGCACCATGCAAACAACAAATAAATATGATTCTCCCCTCTCCTCATACTCATTCCTGTTCTTTTATTAAAGACTCAATGGGTCAAAGATTGAGTCAAATATTTTGAATTGTGGGGGAAGCCACTCTTAGTGTGATCCCTGCACCTGACTGTGGAATTACCTGCAGCTTAGCCGGGGTGGTGAAATTAAAGAGAGTGTGAGCTTGTATACTTCCGTGTGCATGCACATCCTGTTGTGTGTGCCTGTGGGTAAGGGAGGTTTGTATAGGATGTGTTGAGAGAATGGCTGATGAGAGACAGCAACGCTGTCACAACTGCCCATCCTCAGACAGCCCTGTGTCCCTGCCTCATGTTTCATACTGTAAAGTCCCATTGAGTCAATTACCGTGGCAGCCACTTTAACCACCACAGCCACTTACAGTAAGTGGACATCAGGAGAATTGGGTTATGACATGTTCTTTTGTAAAATACAGCTTGGAAGAGGTCCACTGGCAGCAGATGCAGCTTCCAAACAAATCAAGTCAACTAGAAAGCTCAACAATTAAGAGCAATTTGTGCATCCGCGCTCTAAGTCGGCGTTCAGCTTACAAGAATTAATCTGTGGAGGTACCAATCAAGGTCAGTCCAGTAAAATGTTTCTATATTGAGTAGTAACTATTCTGTTTGCTGATATGTGTCGTATAGCAACAAAGGTTAAAATTTGTATATGAAGGTCCTCATCAATCTGAGAGCACTTTGTTTTGCCTTCTCAAAAACAGAGCAATGTCTATGAAATAGAGTATAACAACACATCTAATACTATTTTATCACATTTACCAGAAAAAGACAATACTCATTTTAAATATACTTCATTTAACACGCATGCATGCTTTTTGTGGATAACAGCTTAGGGTTTAACACAATCATCCCAGACATACTAATTTCCAAACTGCACACCCTGAGCCTCCCCCCCTCACATGTTCCTGGATAAAGGACTTCCTAACAAACTGTCCCCAGACTGTGAGGCTTGGGCCTCATCTCTCCTCCACCCGCACACTGAACATTGGCTCCCCACAGGGCAGTGTGCTGAGCCTCCTACTGTACTGCCTCTACACCCACGACTGCAGCCCGGCCCACAACAACAACCTCATCATCAAGTTTGATGAGGACACCACCGTGGTCGGACTCATCTCAGGCGGAGAGGAGGCAACTTACAGAGAGGAGGTCCTAAAGTTGACATCCTGGTGTTCACAGAACAACCTTACACTGAACACCAAGAAAATAGAAGAGATCATCGTCGACTTCAGGAAGAACAGGACCAACCCAGCCCCTCTCTACATCAACAGCAAGAGGGTCCACACATTGTGGTTCCTTGGTGACCTCATCTCTGCTGATCACTTTTGGTGAGAGAACGTCACAGCTGTTATCAGGAGAGCTCAATAGGGACTTCACTTCCTGAGGGTCCTCAGGAAGAACAACCTGGAGACTAACCTGCTGCTCACCTTCTACTGCTCATCCATCGAGAGCCTGCTGACATACTGCATCACAGTATGGTACGGCAGCTGCACTGAGGCAGACAGGGTGAAGCTTCAGAGGGTAGTCAAAGCGGTACAAAGAATCATCGGCTGCCCCCTCCTCACCCTGACGGACATCTACTTCTCCTGCGGCATCAGCAGAGCGAGAAACATCATCAAGGACAGCTCACACCCTGACTTTGAACTTTTTGACCCGCTGCCCTCTGGCAGGGGCTACATGTGGATCAAGGCCAGGACTAATATAATCGAAAACAGCTTCTTTGCCAAAGCAGTCACCACCCTAAACTCAGCTGTACTCTAACTGTGGAATACCCTCATTTCTGTGCAATACAATGCCATTATAACAATATCTGTGCAATATTTTATATTTATATTATATTTATTTACAAGTGCAATATCAGCACCACTGTGTAATTATCTAGATAATGTTATTTTCTGTATATACTCCATATTCTTAAACATTTTATTCCTGCAGATCATTCACATTGTTTATTTCTGTAAATTTAGGTATATATTTTTTAAAGATTTGTATTTTTTTTGCACAGCACTAAAGGAGTGGTCTTCCAAACTCATTGTACAATGTGTATAATGGCAATAAAAGGCATTCTATTCTATTTGATTCTTAAACTAAAATTGATGCATTACAGTCATAAAGAGATATAAATTAACTATTTAGTCTTTATTATAAGCTTTTTAGGATGTCAACTTTAGGAAATGCATTAGCTAATATTTAGTTTGTAAGCCCCCAGAGCAAAACAATAACTTTTTGCTGTCTTTCTTAAAAAAAAATAAAAAAAAAAAATAAAAAATCTCAGTGTCAAATTGCAAAAAGCAAATCATAATTTTCCCCACAAATCCTAATATGTGGATCTTGCTTTGAGGGATACACACTCAAGTACAAAAGCATTGGTAGAAAGTTCAGTTGTCAGTATATAGACTCACATTTTAATTTTTTAATATGTTTACACTTTATGATAATATATAATTGTCTATTATATAATACAGTAGGTATTTGGAGAAACAAAAATTAAAACGTGAAATTTGATTGTCAGATTTGGGCCCTAACACCTTGGTTTAAAAGAGAAATAACCAGATTTTAAACTAAAAGCAGTCATCATCATATCTGGTAATCCTAATGCTCATCCTGATCAGGTCACATGCTGATAGTAACTTCTTAGCGCTTTGACAGACCTGCTAAAAACAAAACAAAACAATATAGTGGGTTAAGATACAACTAAACATTGACATTTTCTTTTGACAAATACTTTCAGACATTAAAACAACTTTAAAAGGGTTGTAGTTTTCTGAAACGTAGAAATGTTTTAGCAGTTGTTTGAGAGAAGAGTTATTGGGTTACGTTAATTTTATATTCACACTTAAAGAGCTTCATAACCAGGTAAACTACACAGCTTCATATGGGCAGTCAATAAACAAACAAAAATATTTATGTCTGTTTCTTTCATCCTTTTGTCACCTTGACACATCATTTCATAGTTTAACAAACGACTCTGAGATTACTTTAAAAGTACAAAGAAGCTGCTGCTGTACAGAGGTGTAGGAATTCTGTTATGATTTTTTCCTGAAAAACTGGCATTTTTGTTTTATGAAAAGTAATATCAGATCTAGCATACAATGATCCTTTCGATATCATTGATATCAGTCTTTTTCCGTATGCTTATGGTTATGCTGCAATATGAAAATAAAAATGTACATTTTGGTTTGAACTTTTTGTTTGTTTTGATTTAAAGACTTTGTTTTGATTTTTAATTAAATGTGCTGTATAAATAAAAATATAGGCCTAAAAACTACTTTAGCTAAAAAATATCTGAGCATAGATGCAAAATCTACCTCTAAATGCAGGTTACTTATAGATTTAACACCAAGTCACAAGTAATATTGAGGCGTTTCAATAATGAAATATCCCATTACAGCTCTACGGAAGGCAACTCCATCTAGTTTATAGACTAGAACAAAAATCTTAGTCGAACAAACTGTTTGTATAAACTAAGCTGTCAACATCATGTACCTTATTGTGTTACAAACAAAAAGCAGCATGAGTAAGAAAAACTGGAAGGTCATAGGATGGTAAGAAAAAAATGAAATTGAAAGGAAAAAGTGATAAGACTCTCCAAAGTTCTCTGCGTGCGCTGTTGCCCCTAAGGGAATATTCCAGACAAGCTGAGCTTTGTGCTTGGGTAAATAGCACTCTGCATGCTAAATCTGAGTTTGCATTCATTTGGAGGAAGCCGCAGACATCCTAATGTATTTGGTGACTCATGCAAGAATTTCATCTCAAATAGGTGCTGCTCAATACAAAAAGGTTTGAGTGGTTTAGTCGAATAAAAATTCCTAACATCCTGACATTTCAAACCAAAATGAATTTGAAAAACATAAGTCCAGTTTTTGAAAGAAAATACAGACAGATTGTATTTTCCTCCTGTTTTAGATTAATCAGAGGTATTTGGTTTCAAATGAAGCTAAGAAAACAAGACACTCTTAAAGAAGAACAAAATTTATTTGCGGATTTTCTTTTGTCGGTTTACCTCTCTTATTATGGTTTAAACCCATCAAGTGGAGCTGATTCCTGGGGCACTTCACTACTAAGAGGCATTGACAGCTTTCGGAACTCTTTGCTCAAAGCACTTATTTTTTAACCGCATTTTGTGCTGCTCCGCCACTCCTCCATGGGGTCATACTGGCTTATGAGGCTCTGCAACAGTGAGTTATAAGCCTGTGTATTAGATTTTGGGGCCTCAGATGAAATGTAATTTTTGCAGGGGGCAGTAAAGGGGATTGCAGATCCACACGCCCAAGACCACATCTGGTGGGTTGCATCAAATATGCATGAGCTTCAAGAGATCACAACATGGCTGTGGTCCTATTGTTTCTTGCGGGTTCGCGATGTTTTCCCTGTGAGGTGTGTGATTGCAAGGTATTTAACACGGATACTGACATGTGCTTTGATATTTACAAACTTTGCAAAGATAATGCCGACAGCTTGAGAATCAGCAATCTCAGATCTAGTTGAGATACCATTTAAGAATAAAGCACAGAGATGACTAGCTTGGAGTTGAGAAGTGACAGCTAATTTCAGTTATTTCTGAGGCTGCTGATAACAGATTGATAGTGTCACAATGTGCAAAGCAAAAGTAATTAATGTGTGCTGCTCTGCTCCTGTTAGTAACACAGATTTATTGCTGTTTGTTTTTCCAAAAATGCAGACAAGCAGAAGAAAGGAAAAACAACAAAAAAATTATATATATATATATATATAATTGTTTGCCACAGTGTCAGCCTCATTTCAAACTGACCAGTCTATTAATGAGCACTGTATGCTGTACTGTATGTTTCCCTCTCCCTTCAGTTCCGGTTTTGGCAGGACAGGCAGCAATGTATTTTTACCTCCAGTCTTTCCTGTCAAGCCCTGAAAAGGCCAAATGAGTAGTGGTGGACAGTTTCTCCACCACCTCAATACCCGAAATTGTGTTGGCTGCTTACAGTGTACTGGGGGTGTGGGGAGTAAAACACAGAGTGACAGGCCGAGGTCTCGGCACAAGGGCAAAGAGCTGTGAGCTGAGCTATGGTGAGGTCCTGTCCTCGAAGCCTCATTCACTATTTATTTTCATGTTCGCGTGTGTGTGCATGTTTGCATCCACAAGGATCCTTTCTACCTCCAGTCCTTCAGATCATATTGTTTAGGGCTTTGTGGATGTTCATCTTCATTGTGGGGATTGATGTTTTTCTGTTGTCCCTGAAGTTGTGCGACTGCCGCATGAAGAGAGAAGAGGCACTCAATGGTTCTTTCTGCCTCAGCAGGCAAACCCCAGATTATTGGTCTTTTCATTTTCAGCCCGTCTGTATGCAGCTAAGAAGTTGCAATAAAACAGAAGAAACTTGATCATGTAATAGAGGGCACACTTTCCATTTTTGTGTCCTTTTCTCCATGGCAACACGTTCACTGCAACTGCTGCGTTTTGATTTCTTCCTTTATATTTTCTTGTCTCTGTTGTTCCATTTGCAGCCAATGCTACATGGCCTGCAGCTTTGGCTACATTAAATACCCTTGAGAAGGAGAATATGTGGGCTCATACGCAGAGTGTTTTGGTGGGTTGGTCTGTGTGTGTGTGAGTGTGTGTGAGTGTGTGTGTGTGTGTGTGTGTTTGTGTGTGTGCATGCATGAAGACACAGAGGGTAGTTAAGCATGGAAGGTGGTTCGGGGATGTTTACCCAGGACAACCTTTAATGCCAGTCAATCCCATTGGCTTGGCCCTGCCATACTGTGTGCTCAGAATGAAGATCCCTATGTTTGTGGACACACATGCATGTTTGAAAAGTATTGATTAAATTCTGTGGTGCAACATTCAGTATTGGGCATTTATGATTCAAAATCTATTTAATTGCCTCTTTAATGGAGGGTATCAATTAAATATGAAAGAAACAACAAATAGATGACTATTGTGAAATGTGCTTTATTTGTTGCTCATCTTGATAATTGTTTTTTTGTTCCTTGAATCCTATATGCCATTGGTTCTAGCTTACAAGTTATTCCAGGCCAATTTTTTTTTTTTTTGAAGATGCTTTATTAGGGTTTCCTTTTGAAGTTGTTTAATATTACTATCATCTCTAATTTGTCTGATTTATTGAACTGGTCAAAAACCTACATTGGTGTTAAATGGGGGGTACATTCTTACTGTAGTTGGGTTGGAACCAAAACCTGGCATGAGGCAAATAAGATGATGTTAAAGTGAATATTAATCAACAATAAAACATGGAAAAAAGATGACGGGGAATTGGCACAACAGGATTAAAAGTTAAAATTTACACAGCAGGGGAAGCTGAAAATAAATCTGACTAGATTAAACCAAATACATACAGAAATAAGTGGAATACTAAAGCAGGGAAAGGTGGACATGATTATTAGAATGTGTAGAGGCTATAAGGAAGGAGCTGAGTGCAAACACTATTCAACAAAAACAGAAGGTGAACAATAGCTCAATTAAACATGACTAAACATCAGTGTGTCCAAAAATAAGTGAGCGGTGGTGACAAAGCAACTCAGAGGCAGATGTCATATGGAAAACAGGGAGCAAACAGAAAACTCAGAATTCAGCTCAAACCATAACCCCAACCAAAAAAAGGAAAACAAGCGCACATATAAAAACAAACATAATGAAGCAGACGTTAAGCTAACTGAGATAAAATATAAAGTGGGTGTGTACATCCTCAGTTTGTGCCTCTGTGTGGTCTTGACTGGTGACATGTCTAGGGTGTATTTGCCACTTGTTGATTGATCAAGATAAGGACAAGCGTGTCTGCGACCTTGCAAGGATAAAGTGAGTACAGAAAATAGCTGGATAGATGGTGGTTCTGGAGGTTCTTGTGCTCCCTAATTCCACCGCTTCCTGTCACTAATCTTTAATTCTTTCACCTGCAATCTGCATATTAGAAATGTTGCTCTAATTAAAAAACACATCAAAGTCATTTCTAATTTTGGGACACAAATAATAACATTTAAACCTTTCCGTGAACCCTTATATTATTCTGTTACACTCTTTGATATATTTGTGCAAACTTTAACTTGGCCTCTGTTCCCTGTGGTAGACCTCAGGTATGATTGTTCTTTTGGTCTTACAGCTCACAACATCTTTGAAAATATTTTTGCAACTGGGCTGAAAAAGTAGGCCGTGTAACTCAACGTGTTAATAAGAATGAAAAAGAAAAAGGTTTTTTCTATAAATAACATTTTCAAAATAAGAATAAAAATAATGTTGCCGTTTTGTAATATTTTCCTCCGTATTTTGTGAACATCCTACTCTAGTAAATATATGGTGTGACAAAATAAGATTCTCTACAACATAAAAGCCTTTAAACCACACATGTCTTGCAGCTCTTCAAGAATTTTATTTTATAAAAATCTAATTTCTGACTCCAAAGACATATTACATGTAAAAGTTTTGTGACATAGGAAAAGATTGAACAAACAAGGTAAGGCCATCCTTAGTAAAAAAAAAAAAGCATATCCTAAGTTTACAAAGAATAGTAATGTCTTTAAAAGTCAGTTTATACTTGATGTACTTGTACTAAATGCAAGTGAACTAATCTCAAGTGTAACAGTGACACAAAAAAGAAAAGCCAATTTTCTGGAAAGAAAAGAGCTTTTTGTAAACAAATCAATGAACTTAAGTTTTGTTATTGAGAGGTCTGGGCCAAAGGATGTTAGAAACCAATAAGGTCATACAGAAAATGTTTTGTGTCCTTAAGACTTTAGAGTGACTTCACAAATACTTAGAGGATTCTTCTATTCAATCAAGGGGTTTATTTTGGCACAATTTTGTCTAAATTGAGGACAATTTTGGCTAAAGTAAAATGTTTACTTTCTTACTATTTACCATATTGATATGTTTAAGTAATTCACATCTATAATTTCACTTTTTGTACCTGGATTTTTTTCTCTCCCAAAATACAGTTCTAGCACACACATTCATCATAATGTCTCTCACCTTACACTGAGGAAAATGTACTACTTCACTCTATGTAGTGCACTACAAAATAAATAATTGAAAAACACTTACAGTCCTCCTTTCAAATTGCCTGAATTTTTCCAAAATTGGAGTAGATGTGGTTTTGGCTGAGAATTTTGCACATAATTTGCACCTTTTGTCTGATCTTTCTTATGGTTCTTAAAAAAAAGCATGCAGAATTAATTAATTGCAGGTGCAAACACTGCTATCAACTACAGCAGTAATTCTAGCTATTCTTACTTCATGGTGTTCAATATAAATTTTAGATATTTTCTGCAATAAACCCAGTTGGTACAAAATGTCAGAAAGAAAAGACAAAAATATGTCCTAACAGCACACTTACGGTAAAAGAAAAAGACACGGGAAGAAGAAAGGGTACAAATGTAATATTTTAATCAAAAAGTGATGTAGGTTTTTTTTATGCAAATGTAAAAACTTTAAATTCATGCCATCCCTCTAATATCTTGTCTAAACACATGGTATTATCCTTAGGTTTTAAGGTTTTATTGTGTTTGGAACATTTCCCTATGGTACATAGATCTTCCCATATTCTGTTAATTTCTCTCTTTGTCATTGTCCTTAAGATGTTAAGACGTCATAATTATTCATTCCTTTGGGTTTAGTTTCTTGATTTATTCTTGTTTTCTGTTCATTGGATATTTGAATTTCTAAGATTATAGCAAGGCTGTTTCTGCTTTCGGTTTCCAGATCCTTTGAGTCTCAGTTCAGCCTCTTCTGAGATAATTAGTCTCCCAATTCAGTTTCCCTGCTTTCTCTTTGCTACAACTGTAACACATTTTCCCTGATTAGTTTTTTCTGGTTCTCCTGACACTTAACATGCCTGCCCCAGTATTTAAGCTTCTGAATTTCCATTGCTCAGTGCTGTATCCTTCTGTTTCAATCTGTTTTCTTTTTTGATCCTCTGACTTTGCTCCTATTCCTGTTTTCTATACATGACCAATACATTGTTAATGTATTAACTTTTTAATAGCACTTTTAATAGCATACATGACTATGCCAAACATTACATTTCAGAAATACTATTTTGCTATTAGGTTACAACAGAATACCACTACTTCTACTTCAAAATCAAATAATTTGCTTTTTCAATCAATAGATACAAGTTTTTTTTAAAATTCATGCCAAAAATAGCCCTGTCGGTGCATTACACCTGAACATAGGCAAACATTCATTTTTGTACAAAATTAAGTGTCATGTAAAACTCTGTAGAGCAACAAAGTGATACCAGACCAAAAAAAAAGGACTCTCAACTTTCACTACTCTCTGCTGCTTGGAAATGTTAGGGTTTGTCTAGCAAATACAATGGAGAAGGAAAAACCGTCAATCAAGTGTATGCATTTTTTAACAGCAATAGGGTGTATAACTTGCTCTGGATTTAACTGAATTACGCCCTAGAAACAACTTTTAGCCAAATGTATCATTACATTACATATAACTGACAACTTATCGCATCCAATTTGCCCAGCGTTAAAGGAATTGCCACTGGCGAGCGGGGATTGTACCCAAAACTGGACATGATGCGTTCAGGTGCACCTGGGACACCAGGCTGTCTAATTGTCAAAACAATCCCAAACCAATTTCAAAAATGTTTCTTTTTTAAATATGGACATATTTACAATAACCACATTTATATTATATGAATATTATACAGCACCAACAGGAGTTTAGTCACAATTTTGAAAATGCATTTCTTTATCAAAGGCATTATTTGCAAACTCTCTCCCACTCATCAGTTAAATAGTGAATGAATAGACCATCTGTTCAAAATCTAATACTCTTCCGGTTAAGACAGCAACAGGTTGTGTATTCCATATTTATTTATTTGTGTTGTGCTAATGAGTAAACCTTATAACTAATGTTTCAACTGAAAGTGTTTTGCTAAAATAATTATAGAAGAAATGAAATGGAAAAAAGCAATCTGTTCGTTTTGAAGCCATTATTTAAATCATTTAAAAATCTACACATCTATCCATATCGGATTCTTTTTAAGTTCATACATGGGATTCAAAAGCATCTTTACTCAAAAGTTAAAATTTTCCTGTGGATGCATTTGTATTCAGGTGTGGGCGATGAGGAGTGTCTTTAAGATCTGTTACTGGACGTAAACAGGTTGAAGCATTTGTCTACCACTGCTCAATTTTTTATTTTATTTTTTTATTTCCCACTATGATGCTGTGCACATTGTTTATCAGCATTTCTGCATGGACAGTGTTCGCGCCTGTGCCTCATCTGTGTTAATTCAGTGAGGTACTTCCATGGTAACATGTTACCCCGTTTGAATTTTAATCAAAGACGGGCCATCCTTTCACCGCCGGGATGTGTGCTGGCTGTGACGGGTGTGCGGAGTTTGTTGGCTCTGATCTGGGGCTGTTTCAGTGAATGGCGTCAGATTTTTCGCAGCGCCACCTCTGATGTCCCAACTCTCAGTCCTCCCTGCCAGCTTCATCAGTTTTTAAATCGAGAATACAGGTTCTTTTGGGTTGCTGACAAATTACAGCAGCAGCATTTTACACTGTTTGAATATTTTAAGCTCAAACTACTTTTACTCGAATTTGGGGGGGCAAAAATCTTGTGGGATTTTGTTATCGCGCCTCTTTCTTGTTCTGAGCAGAATGTTTTGAAACAATGCTGGTGACTGTCTCTAAGGGGAAGAGTGGTCGACCTATAAGCCATGTCTTCTCCTTTGGGTCAGAGTCATGGGGTGAAAAAGGGCTGGAAAACAATAGGAAGGTTTATTCTGTACAGCTCTTTAATGGAGACCAGATGGAGAGAAGGAGTGGGAGAAGCTCGAACTGTGGCACAGTGGCGCTGTTTCACTGTCTCCCTCTTCTCTTCTAATGAGCTTTCTATTAGCAGCAAGGGGACAGATTTAGGCTGTTAAGCATACGAAGAGGGCTTGCTAACAAAGTTAAACAGCTGTTCTGCCTCTGTGCTACCTCCCATCTTCTGCTAATGAAGCCCTCACCGATGAGCAGGAGTCCCGGGACATGTCGGGGAACAGCCACAGACACCCAGACAGCAAATCTCAGTAACTCACATCCCTCATAAAGCGTCTGCGCAGAGGATACCTCCATCGATAGGACAACCAAGGCTCCAATTAGAGAGTGGCTCCGAGGGGAACCCTATGAATAGCTCACTTGGTGAGCAGACATTTTTATATGCGTTGTGCACTGCTCTGTGTTTGGAAGGTAAATACTCTTTGTTTCACTTTCTTCACTGCAAATGGCAGAAGCAATAATGTGTTAATGTGTTTTTATAATGGAGAATAAACAGATCACTGTAATGATGTTTTGTGAAATGTGGGATTCTTCCATCTTACTTTTATCTGCAGAATAGGTGGCACTTGCAGGGGTGGGGGATTAATCAAAATTAGTGACATGCCATATGGTTTTGTCAGCACCCATAAAGCTGCAGAAGAGCTTCACGCACTTCCAGCAGGCTTCACTTAGACAGCCGACTTTAGGGAATGGGCAACATTTTTCATGTAAGCAAGAAACGACTGTTTATTGTAGGTCATTGTTGAGTCTTCTAAAAACACACTTGTTTGCTGCGTCACCTTCAGAAGCAACAACAACCAAGAAGAGTTTCTCATGTGTAATAATTTTAGGAGAAAATGTTACGTTCTTGCTCACGTTTTGGAGATAATGATTCTGATACATCAGATATTAAGTGATCAATAGTTCATAAAAGCATTAAACAATGTTTAACATAAACCATATCTCATTAAGAACAGAGTTATATTGAGGGGACTGTGTACCTGGTTAATACTTGTCCATGTGCGTATATAATTATGCACATTAACTTTTACAACTTTTCATGTTAAAGAATATATTTTCTTTATTTCTTATGGAATTCTTTTAAATGTGATCAACCAGCAAAAAGTAGTTTATTGCAAATATATTCTGAAAAGTGTCACAGGCATTATCATTTACCTTCCCAGAATTAGTGCGTTGTATGGAAAAACCTTCGCTGCAGTTGCAAGACTTTTTGTGCTGTATCTCTGTCATGTTTCTCATCCAAGGTTTGAAATTTGTGCTAATTATTTGGTTTGATATAGCGCAAGCACATTGAATTTGGATGAAGAGCTTCTGTAAAAAAAACAGGAATTGACTTCGAATGGTTTATTCGAACACAGAAATAACCTTTGATCTCAAACCTTCCAGGGTAGCCAGTATCAAATCTTTTTCAGCTTCTAAAAGGTTTTCTTTAAAGATGATCTTGTATTCAGGTTATCCATGTTCACTTTCAAGCATTACAGTATGTTGCCTCTACTATGTTTCACTATATGGATGATAGGTTTCAGATGATGTGCAGTTTTAGTTATGCCCTATATGTAACATTTTGACTTAAGAGCAAAAATTCCTATTTTGTTGTATTTAATTCCCTTTGGGCTACATAAAGTATTTTTGATTTATTTGATTTTACCAGTTCACCCTTTTTTCTTTTTCTTTTACTGCATACCCTATATGGTACAAAGCAAACTGGAAACAGGAAGCAGATTTTCTTCCTGAAGGTCATTTCAGATTGAGAGATATTTTAAGTTTTTTGAAAAGCAAAAGGTTAGAAAAGTGTAACTTTCAACATCTTTGATTATGTTTTAAATCATATTTTCCTTGGCTAAATATGTGCTAGACTGCCTATCCTACAACAGAACCCATGGACATCCAATGGTTTGAGAGATATGTTGCCATAGGTGTAGACGGTCATGAATAGACTTTTGCTAACTCGCAGCAACAAAATAATGAATTACAAGCACATGCAACATACGTTTGGGGCTGTTTAGTTGAATTAAAAAAAGCAGCTTAAGGTTAGGTGGAAATGTTTTGCATCTGTGGTGCAAAAAGTTTTTCATGAAGGAGAACATGTTTTACCATTTTACTAATCTCCTCAAAACACCCAGTTTCAATCACATTGTGGGTATTATTTTTTTTCTTTTTTTTTTGCATTGTTTGTTTTATTTTCACACACAAATCTTTATTAATTGTAATGATGTTTTTTCATTGCCAACATATTATTATTTTTGTCTGCAATGATCTGACTGAAAACTGTGGCAGATTTCTTCCAAAGGGAGAGTAAGTTTGCTTGGACTGGTATAAAATTAAACAATTCTTCTTTTTTAAGGGGCAACCTCAATTTATTATTGAAGAGTTTGTGAATCTTATACAGCATAGCACATTTTGATATGTTGTGCTGGAATGCCCTCTGTGATGCAAGAATGAACAGTCAGCTGCGGAAATCTTCTAACTCCTCAGTATTGTCTTTCTTACCGTTTCATTGGGTGCAGTATAAAATACAGCAGAGAAACTGTGAGGTTCTATATATATATACATATAAGCACTTGCACCAAAAAAATGCTTTTTTACAAATGAACACCTGTGATGCTAAGAGCAGTGTGCTGCATGTACTTCATGGTGGCAAATATTCTGCTGGATATGCTCACAGAACGGGGTTGTCAGGGAACATCTGTTTCTAACACAGATGTAAAACATACTGTATATAAGCGTATTTTGGAAAAAATTGGGTGTTATTTGAAACATATTCCCTGTAATGGACTGATAACCTGTTTAGACTTTACCCTTCCCCTCTGACAATGACTGTTGGAGACATGCACCAGCCACCCTGGTATAGGATGGATGGACGGTCAAATAAACAGCCTTCTGAGCATGTTGAAGAAGAGAATTTATGATGACAAAAATTGTACTATATGAATGTAATGGACAAGAGGATAATCCAAGAATGAAAAAGGATTTATAATTAAAGTTATATGGTTTATCAGTTATGTCTAACGAAAGATACCCAAAAACAAGTCGAAATTTAATTCTTCAAACATTTAAATCCTCATTAGGCCACCCTGTTTAGACATTTGGGAAAATTGGAGGACAGCAGTGTGCGTGCAAAAACTGTTTAAATTAAAATAAAAACAAACCTGCCTATTGCATTCATTGTCAAAACTGTTGCTGTACACAAAAATTGTACTGCTGCCAAGGTAAAAAAAGTTCAAATCCCTTTTTACAATGAATTTAAGCCTTAGGAAAGCCTTAGGAGATTTTCTATTCTTTCTAAGGAAGAAATTGTAGCTCTCAGTTTAGGCTGTAAATTGTTGGCTTTGATGCTGTACCTGTTGGCTGTCTTTCTGGACATTTGCTTGTGGGCAGAGGACGCACACATCCACAGATTTCACACAGTACGCAGTACATGCCAAACTGCATAAATACATTATTTATTCTTCTCACCCTGCCTGAGATTTGACTAAGAAGGTGTGAATGGTGTCTTTAAAAGAGCTGTTGTTTCAGGATGTGAATGTTGGTTTGATAAGGAAAACATTAACATACATTATTCAAGAGTAATTAATACCCTGTTTAATTCTTAACATAAATAAGCTGAGGCAGAGGCAGTGAAACACCCACAGACTCAGGATGTCCTCAGTTTTTCCAGTCAGGATTATTTGTTATATTTGTAAAATTCTATGTTGAAAAACTTGTGTTTAATGTGATCAAGTTACAAAATGGAATCAAATAACTTTTTTGCACATATTTTATATGATGTTTTACACAAAAATATTTAAAAAGGATTTATTTGGTGTTTTGTATTGCCGGTTTCTTGTGAAACAGAGTTTCTTGCGATCCTATTTGTATAAAAGCAAACATTAGCACTGCAGCATAGCTAACCACTTATAACTCATTGTTTTCAGGAGTCAATCTACATTGAGCCATGGGGGCATCTCCCCAACTGCACCTGCTCCTAGTGGCTTTAAAATCATACCCATAAACAAGTAATCGCTTGTTTGAACACAGGCTTCTTATTGCACTGAAATTAAATATTAATTTGCAAAATATATATGATTGTGAATATAATATTTACGTCACGGCCTTGCATTTTTCTGACTCTGCGGCCACGCACACTTGCCAGTCGCTGGCTCATTAAAGAGATTTTCTGTTTCCAAACCGACAAAGTTTGAACTGAACTGAACTACCCAACTTTTTCCAGGTATTGTTTTAACACATATTTAAAGTCAGATAAAGTTTGCAGTGAATACAATTTCTGGTGAAGTTTGTAGTTTAATAGATTTCTACCAACAATGACTCGGTTGTCATTTCCAAGAGCATTAACATGTTTAAATGAAACATGCATTTTATTTTAGCTGGTTTTTATATTCAAGTTTTAGTCACCCCCTTTCAACCTGAGAAAAATTGGAGTACTATTACTTCAAATGTAAACGTTGGTCTTTTTCTTAATGCTGAGAAAAAATAAACACCTTAGGTTTTTCAGATCTAAACTGCTTCATTCGATTTGGTGAGTTACCTTCTTTTAAGACTAAAAAGGAGCTTTGGCTCATGTACCTCTCTATGCAAAAAATCTATTCGAGCCCTGTGGGCTTGAGATTTAAAGATTCAGTACTTCATAGTGTTGGCAAATACAGTGTACACTTGAGGTTTCTGTTTTTCAGCATGTTTAGCAATGGGGACTTTTTTGCAGTAAGTCTATGTACATTTTACAGTTAATGCATTTGCTTTCACTAGAAATTAACAACTTGTTTATTGAACTGTAGCATGCAACAGCCTGTCAAAAGTGATATTTATCTGTGCAAACAGGATACACGTAGAACACATTATATACTTTACAAGTATCCACACGACAAACATGAATAATTAGTCAATGTAGTACTGTTTGGTTCTGAGTGGGGAAAATCTTCAGCAAATTACTTGGACTGATGTCATTCCAATCTGAGAATTCTACTAAAAAGAGAAAAATTAAAGAGTTTTCTTTGCAAACCATCCATCCTGTTGTCAGGAATGTATGTGGTTTGCATAATGTTTAGTTAAAAATAATGTATTTTTTACAAAAAACAAAACAAAAACAAAGAAATTACAGCCTCTATTCTAACTCGTCCACACTACTTTCTTGATATACAGCAATGTATCAGTAATTTAATGTATCTTAAACTTCCCAATTTAATCTAGTTTCTGAAATAAAATCTGGTGAAATTAAGCTAGATCAATGTTATGCATACAATGTGTTGTGTGTTGGAGATCTTATGTTATAAAAAGGATTGGATATATCAATGACACCTTTTTAGTTATATTCTACTTTCAGACCTTATGGTTTCTAAGAAAACTCTACATGGCTTCCCAAGGAGAGTGTCCTTATTTCCACCTGCTTCACAAGCAGGTGAAAGAGCAGCCCTTAAAATTTATGTCAAAAGGAAACCCCTAAGTTTACAATCTAGCAGGGCAAGTTTTTCTTTAACCTTTGTTCACATACAGTTAACCTAAGGTGCAATGGACAATATTGTAGACAAAATTTCAGTTATTTGTAAAATCAGTGAGTCAGTGTTCTAGTCTTAGCATAGTATAACACACTGCATGGCATAAAAACCTCAATTGCAGAAATTGTGAGTTTATCTACAAATGTATATGTAGTAAATCATATACATATTTGAAAAAAACAAACATAATTAGGATAAAAAAAAGAACATAATTAGGATAAAGGCATTTTAGTTGACTTGTTTTAAAAAAAAAAATGCGAATGAATTAACCCAAAGTTAAAGCTGCATTCGTTGCTATCAAGAAAATAATTAACTAAAGTGTCTTGAACATCAATTGAGTGTCGGGTAAATGCCACATGTCAAAGTACTAATGCAGACTGTGTAATGTTAGAACATAAAATTGTTATATAGCAAAGCTTTGGTCGCAAAAACTGAAAAGATTTCTTATTGATGGATGCCTTTTCTTAATAATTCAGATAAGTATTCATGGACAAATAATTATTAAGAAATTAATACTTGTGAAACAACTAATGTTTTTTCTGTCTCAAAAGACCTTTTTCTACACCGTAGCTTCAAAGCATCTCCCCTCACAATCCATTTTTATTCAATGCAGAGAATGTGAATGCTTTTTACTGGGCCCAGATAAACAGATGTATGGGCTCCAGAGGACTGACCTAACTAACTGCAGGGGTGAGCTGTCAGCAACAACAAGCAAACAGGGTATTCATGGTCAACAATAAAAGAGAAGGTTCAGCTAATTACACCAGAGTTCATCAAGTGGACAAACACAGAAAAATAGTCTACCTAATGACACATCTAGTCAGATTTATTGTCTGGTGTGGAATCCTCAATGAAAAAAACAGACAATAGTAGGTGCAAAGAGAATTGCATTTCTAAAAGCATTGATGAAACAAACAAAATAAGTAAAGAACAGTATAAGGGAACACACGGAAATAGTGACATTTACTGAACTTGGCAGAAATTGGGTCAATGTGTACGCAACAATAGGGAATAAGAGAAGGTGAGAGATGGAAAAATGTGTGAGAGGAGGAGGCAGGTCAGCAAAGAAGTGGAGATGGGTAGAGGAGGATGGGGTGGTGGTGTCGGGAATGAGCCCCTAGTGCTCAGCTGTCAGTGCTTCCTCTGCAGGTGGGGCAGGATAAGTGCCAAGTCCCTCTCTCCAATTCACACAGACACCCATGCATTGCTTTATAATGGATGCTTTACACTGGTGCCAGGGAAAGACTGAGGCTGAGATAGGGAGACATGGTGAGAAGATGCAGGAGGGATGTGGGGGAGGGGTAGGGTACTGGAAAAAGAAAGAAGCCGCTATAAGAATCAAAAAAAGAGAGGGCAGCTCAATAAAATGCTTCTGCGATCACTCAAAATAGATGCAATGGGGAAGTAGATAGACAACCAGACAGGAACTTCCATGCTTTCATTAGACCAATCAAGACAGGAAACAAAAAAGACAGTCTGAGTACAATGTGATGCTGCTATCGGTTTAATTGATCTAAAGTCTAACAGGATCGTAGACCATCAAGGCACAGCCAGCAGCTGCAGCTACTGCCACTCACAACTTACTTCGTCCCGAATGCTATCAATGCAGTCTGGACAATGGATAAAGAATGATTCATAGATGACATTTACCTGAACTAATGATTTGTGAAAGTCTTCCAAGGAGAGATTGCAGGTCTTCAACAGATGACATTTTGTTCTAGTTACCTCATGCATCAGCAGTGCTAATATTTCAAAAGCAATCTCACCATCACCAGATGGTCCTCATTCTATTGTCTTAGATTATATTGCATAGACAGTGTGCCAAATTGCAGTCAAGCTACTGGAGCTGGGGATTCTAGCTATATTCTGTTACCTTGGTTGATGGAAGCATGGATTTACTAAAGTACTCAATTATCCTCTGCCTCTTTCTGTGACCTACTGCTTGTCTCTTTAACACCTATAACTCTGTGCTTTATTGGCTCAGGTACCTGCTGCAAGCTGAGACAGACTGATGCCTGGAGTACCTGAATAAACTGCCTTTACTCTTTTAGAACCATTCCTCAATTCTTCATTCCTCTGCTCTCTTCTGCCAGGGGACAGGTGACGATGTCTCTATCTGATCGACTGTCCAACTGGGAATTACTTAGTGTTAACCCCAATCCTCAATGGGCTGAAAAATGTTTATATTTAATGAAAAAAATATTGTAAAACACTGCGTTTTTAAAGTTTCCTTGTTCAGCATACCTTTGTATTATTTTATTTTCATTAGGAAATGCCTGAATTAGGGTATTTGAAAGCTATTTAATGTTCAAAACAGAGTATTACTTTTTAGTTATTCCACTATATTTGTTTTGTAGAGGTAAAGCAAATTTGCTTGTGACAATTGTCAAAGATAACACAGCATAGGCGAATTTTTAAAAACAGCCAGCTTTTCCACACAATGAAATGCCATCTTATATATCAAACAACAAAGCAGAGCAGTCAGCATTAAGAAATACAAGTAATATTGCTCCACAGAGATGGCATCCCCATAGTTTAATTATCGCTCTAGTCAATCGCCTTGGAAAAACATGGCAACTCACAATTCCCTCATTTCATACAGACCCTTTTCACACCCTCAGATGCACAGACACCCTTCGTCAAGTCAAGCCTTGAGATAAAGGCATTCTATTGGACCAAACATGCAGGTAACTTTACAGTGCCGATACCACTGAATGCCACTGACATCCTTGAAATTGGGGTCTATTCAGCTTTGACAATTGTCCCTGGTTTCTCTCAAGCAGGAGGAATTTGCACAACAATGACAGGTGCACCGGGTATGAATAACATTGAAAAGATGAGGTTACGCAGCTATCTTTTTTCCTGATTCCAATTCATTTTCAAACTCAGCCAAAGTCCTTGTATTTGTTACCTTAGCCTGATAAGATATGTATGCCTGAGCTTTCAGTAACACATATGACACTTAGTATAGATGAAAGTGATAGCCAGTATGCATGCTAAGCACTGGCTAAGGGGACATTATGGAGGGTAGGCTTTTATACTATTCCAGAGGGATTATAACCCATCTGACTGTTTCCAGAGTAAAAACACAAAAAACCTTCAGAAAGATTCGAAGGTTGCAGATATAATGTTACATTATTATTATGGGTATGATATACATTACAGCAATAACTTTAATTTCATTCCTTATTTTATTTACTTATTAAAATAAATTCTATTAAAAGGATTATTTATGGAGCCAATTTTCACAGTAGATCTAATGCCTGTTAATTATGCAAGTAGTATAAGTCCGATTATGGATCCCAGCAAGACAATACGTTACTGTTGAGAATTTTACATTTAGGATGAAACTGTAGTCTTTAGCTAGAAACCTTGAACTTGCCATTAAGGATGTAAGATAATGATGAGTTTTTTGACCCAATCCTCTGATCCAGAATTTTGAGGTTCTGATCAAAACCCGATAAACATTTAAATTAAAGCCGTTTCCCTATATTTTATGCTCTTTAATGCATTAATAAAACATATGTTTTTTTTCTCCTTTAAATAAATAAAATAGCGCTACATTCTCTACCAAGTTAGCTTTCCTATTGCTACAAAACTGCCTTTTCCCTTCTCTGTATAAGCTTTTAGGTTGTATCCTCATATTGCACAACTGCACAAAAAGTCAGTAACTGCAACTGTTTGCAAAAACAAATCAATCAAATCTTTTCCTAATCCTTGCTTATCCTTACTTATACTGAACAGTAAAACAGTCAGAAGACATAAATAGCAGAAGAGTGCTTACATTTCACCATTAGACAATCCATTTCCCTGAGTTTAAATGTTAATGTTCCAATATCAGGCCTGTTCCTAGTTCTATGTGTATTTTTGGGACTAAATATACATACACAGTGGTGGAGGCTAAGTGGTAATGCAATTTGAAATCCCCTAACAGAGACAGTCACAACTGTCTGACATGGGCAGATTAAATATGGGTCTGAGTTAAATACCTACCTGAACCAGCACATTTCCATCAGTATGTATGCTAAAACTACTAGTGTTGACGGCAAAAAATGTGTTCCTCAGACACTAAGCTGAGAATAAATATAAATATCTAAAATGTACACACTGGGTTAGGTTAACCAGAGACTGTATCTTAGATGAAACTTTGTAAATTACTGTCTCTCCATTATAAATGAAAGCTCATTCCAAAGGGGGGGTTATTTTTTTGTTCCGGCCATTTTGACTTGAGATGACTCACCAGCCTACATACTTCAAAATACTTTCACTTAAAGGTCATGGGAGCCTGTCTCTCTTTTCCATTATTACATCAGAGTAACATCACTCTAATAGAAGCCACAGTATCTCATTCAATCAGGAACATGGGAGTAATACATTAATTGCAAGGTCTTTCCATTCCATTCTTCTATGAAACTGCATGATTCAAGAATCCTTGTCAGAAAATCAACTGAAAATGAGCAGAAGCTATGAATAAAGTCTATAATCAATATTTAAATGGAAACACTCTTTGAAAATCAACTTCTGTATGTCATAAAATATTATATCACTTCATCAACTTACATGCAATTCTTCTTAATTAGAAAACAAAACAGGGCTTCAAATCAAAAATGAGCACCGTACTAGTGCAACAATAGTGCCTCAAAGTGTTTAAGCTTGTTGAAAGAGGGATGTTTCACATTATCAAAACTCTCTGCACTTTCAGGGCTGCAATAAAACCAAAGCATTTAACATGTGTATTTATGGTCCTCAATAACCCAGAAGTCTTAATAAAAATGAAAGCTGACATTGGCATGAAGGATCCTCCACACTAGTTGTCTTTAATGTCCAAGATATTCCATTAAAAGGAGAGCACTTCCTTAGAAGCAGAGCTTTTATCTTGATTGCTTACAGGAAGAGAGAGGGAGGGGGAAAAAAGAAGCCAAACGTCCTTCAGCGCCTTTGCATCTCGCCCTTTTTGTGTGATCTGTGAACAGGGCCGTTTGTTCACATAGACATGAAAAGATTGGATACATTTGCTGATAAAGAAATTCATGGTTGTGATACATGTTTAAGTGTTCTAAATAATAAAAAAGGACAGTGTGGACTCTAATATCCTCTTAAAGGCAAGCATGCAAGTACATTACTGGCTTTTTGGTATTCTTGTCATGTAGAGAGATTTCATCTCACAATTTAAATCATAATGATTATTACGAGATAGGGAAAAAGCCAAGTCTGCATGTTTAATTAGTGACTTTGCGATGCCAGATAGATAATATGTGGGGCTGCCTAATGTCCTTGTTTCTGAAATTCCTTTGCTGTTTCTCTTTTTGAAGCTGACGGAAGAAAAGATTCAGATGAAGATTTCTCCCTCTCTCGGAGCACAACTGTTGAGCTACATTTAAAAAGCTGGTCAGAATCGCTCTTCTGCTAAGAGAGACTGTGCCTTTAAAGATCACTTCACTTTTTCAGTCACAGATGTGCAGTTAGATGGCCACACAGTGGACCAGGAAGCCATCTTATTAATAGCAACACACCACACATGCAGCAGACAGAGGAGCAGAAGCCCATAGCTGGAGAAATGGAGAGACTGGTGGAGTCGTTCCATGCTTTTACGGTTTGCGGAGGCAGGGGAGACAGATGGGTCCAGTAAGGGGGAGATTAGATGCGGGGTTCAGTCCGGGGACTGGACACTGAGATAAAAATATTAATAAATAAATAAAATCCATATAAGAGGTGATCCAGTCCACTCAAACATACCAGAGGGGAGAGGCTTTGTGATGGATGTAGCTTGTGACTGGAACCCTTAGCCCGCCCACGTTACGGTGGGAACCAAGACCAGGCCAGAGGAGCAGGTAATCAAAGAGAAAAGCTGCAGGGCTGAGATAATGTTGGAAGATTCAGCTTATTAAATAAGCTCCAGGATGACTACAGTGGTTATAAAACACCAACAGCAGAAGGAGTGTCTGTTATATTGAAAAGTCTACGTGTTGACATGGTGTGTACAGTACGAGTAGAACTGCTGTCATTAAACATACCAACACACCGGGGAAACTTAACAACAATGCATCACTGTTGGTGTGCTTTCCCTGCTTTCAGTTTTTTTTGGATTTCAATTTCCTAGATCTGAGAAGACGCTGGGAGAAAAAAAAAACATCTTGTGTGAGTGCTGTGTATTTCCTCAAGTTCATCTTATCCAATGATACCTTATTTCTCATAGGAGCCCGAACGAAACACATTCAATACAATACCACACCTAGGGTTTCTAGGGACACTGAATAAGATTGTATTTTGGGAAAATGGGAAAGAAACATTTACCAAGAGATTTAATAGTCTGTTAACAGTAAAGTTTTAAATTGGGAAAAAAAGAAACATACAAAAATGGGTTAATGTTTTAGACATTTTATATACAGTGACTTTTTAAAGTATTTATCGCCTTTTGCAATCGATCACATTACAACCATTAACTTCAGCATATTTGGGGGGTATTTGTATGTCATAAGCCATCAAAAGTGATGCAAATTAATGGCTTATATGGAACAACAAGAGTTATTGGTATAGGAATTTTCTACATAGGCAATTTAGAAAGTGTAGCATAATTATTTTATGTTTACAGCTGTTCTCCATTTAATTTAATAAAGGAATTTCTTCAAAGAAAAAAAAAGGTGTAATTTTAAATTTCTACATTAATACAACTAATCTAAAGAAACTAGCAAAGCACCAACAAAGTGACTGCACAAATAAATTACTATATTTGACTAAATATAGAATCCACACTTCAAAAATTAAGGACCATGTATATTATTAACATAAATATTATTATTTATGATGCATTAATTTCTGCCGAAATTGACCTTCTTGGTTTTAAGTTACGTTTCCTGTAAAGAATAGTTTCATGGAGCACAATAAATATATGTATGTTTCATGTCATAAAATTCTGCATCAATTTTCACAGCTATGCAGAAACAAACTTTTTTGTTTTCTCTCTCTGTTTATTGGGTTGACTTGGCAACAAGTGCATCCCACCAGTTTTCACTGCACTGACTGCTTTGAAAGCAGGTGCAAGTAGACACTTCTCCAATAGGATTTCCTGTCACATCCTGCAGCCCACTCCAGTCCTAAACTTTCTATAATTACAACAATCTGTGCTCCTACAGAGTCTGTGTGAAATCTGATTGCCATTGGTAACATCCTCAGCAAGAGTCCTGCTGTGATAGAAGGCTTCCTGTTTCAATTTCCTAGGATCCCTTCAAGTTTTTGTTTGCTTCTTTCTTTTTCACCCCATCAGTGGGGCATACATTTCCATTCAAGGAAAAAAAAACAGACCCGGTAATATCCAATTTACTGGAAGGCAGAAGAAATGGTTTCACTTGCAGTATAATAACATGCTACATGAAGCGTAGCATCATACAGCATGAATAAAAAAAAAGCATCTATGATAAAAATTGAATCCAAAAGCAGTCATCATTCATTGGAGGAAATCAAGGCAATTAGTAACACTTTAGTGCAAATTGAGGAACACATAAATAGATTGCAAGTATTGGCATTGTAATGGGCAAAGAAGACAGCTTACATGACCTCCTTCAAATGCACATCGGTCGACTAATCAAACATGCAAAAATTATCGTAGCGACAAGAAAATGAAAATGTTTGGAATAGTGTTTGGTGGGCTGTGTTGCTATTGTTTGTGGATCAATCAAAAGGTTCTGGAGAACAGCGGCTTCTGCCTACAGTGTTTCTTTATGATTTTAATCGTGTACTTTACTTGTGAGCAACATCCTTCACAGTAATGGCAATCCTAACTAAGACATGTAAACAATTTTGAGGAAACAAATGCAGTCCAGTCGGGTCTGGTGTGCCACAAAAGGAGAATTTGCGGAAAACCCCCTCATAATCACAGGTAATTGCAATTGCTGTAGGCTTATTTCTCCTCCAAAGGAACATAGTAAGACTGAAATCTAGTGACCTCTGCCTGAAAACTGAAAATAAGTCAAGTTTGTTAGTTTAACCAAGATCACAAAAAATATGACAAAACAATATACAAAATCAACATTCTTCTGCGGCCATCTCCCGCGTTACATCTATGTAACACCAGAAATGTAAAAAATAAATAAATAAATAAAATGAACAATTGTTTCAAACTCAAGATTTCCTTGGCCAATTAATTTTGCTTCGATAGTTATTAGAAATTTTATGAAAGACAGATGGCTGGAAGGATGGAGCATTCAATAAGTGGATAGGGAATAAAGTCTGGAAGTAGAAATATTTTTCCCAACTTATTTCTTTGTGTGGGTGCATAAAAGACAGAATGCTGGCAAAATGTGTTGATATAAAGTATGAACAACATTAGTAAAAATACTTTTTACATCACTGATTTTGTTTAAAAAGTATTTTGTTTTCTACAGACACTAAAACCACATTTCAAGGTGAAGGTTTTTCTAAATTCCTAGGTCTGTGTTCACACTACTGCTAAGATGCTGTCAATTAAAGACCGTTTTTTATATAAATGTTTACTGAGAATGTGGAGGTTGGAGCTGATTTTAAGGAAAAATAATCCAGGAAAGACAAAATAGGAAACTCATATTTAAAAATATTTTCACTGCATTATTCTGTCTATTTATTGCACACACAATCACTGGAATTAATTAAATCAATGACAACACACAACACTTAGGTCTGATGCGTGAATAACAGTTTATAGGTTAAAAGCAATAAAGTTGACTCTGCAGGAACCCAGCTGGAGCTTGATATCCACAGATGTAGCTCAGCACCAATACACGGGTCTTATTTGTACAAGCCAAAGTGCTTCTTTCAGAACAAAAAAAAAGCTCTATCTTTATTCAGGGTTGCATTAGAATAGCATGACAGATGTTTATTGGATGTCCATGTCAAGCATGAAAGCTGCATAAAGTATTAAATAAAGTCATGCCCAACATGAGCTATAAATCATCATGAGGTAGCATTATGGTAGTCAAGAGATAAACAACACTCTTTAGAAAGAGGACATTAAGAGACTGTGTGCGTCATTTAGCCTTAATATAGCTACCTCCTATTTATGAAGCTATGTTTTTTATTTTTTTACCCTGTCCTATAAAAAAACACAATAAACCAACATGATGTCCTGGTATGGAGACCGGAATTAAAATAATAACAGAGCTCAAATTTACGTGCTGGATTAGATAAGGGGTTATTCAGGAGTCAAAGCCATACAAAGACATGCTTCTTCTTTCCAATAGTAGAGCATAATTTCTTTGCCTTTTTAATGCTATGTCTTACCTTCAGAGTGATGGGAAAGAGTCAGCAGACTGACACAGGAAGCTCCGATCCCGGATCCAAATACGGTAATGCGGTTGGAATCTCCTCCGAAGAAGCCAATGTTCTCGCTGATCCACCTTAAGGCCTGGATCTGGTCAAGCAGCCCATAGTTCCCTTTTGCAGCCTGATCACCTGTGCTGAGGAAGCCTGAAACATAAAAAGACAGAAGCCCATAAATAGCAGGGAAAACAATTGTTTTTGAAGAGATGAAAAAAAAACTACAAAAAAATCTACATCTCGCTCTACGCTCACATTGTCACAAGACACATGATGGTGAGTGACGTCTTCAATGAAATGACATGGCTGTTGGTAAAATAGGAGTGCATGTGCCCACATTTCATCTGCACCTTATGGAAAATCAATGGCGTGTCTTCCCAGGTGAACATCAATCATACATTTCTGTGCACTGGGCAATATTGACTAGTTTAAAATGAAAGCCTTGTACATCTATAAAAAAAACAAAAAACAGACACTGTGTGTAAATGACATGACTTCCAGATTTCTAATAATTTCCTCAATTTACTCCGTCATGTTTCAAATCTGCCCAACCCTTTTAATTTTATTTTCAGTGATGACACACAAAATTCCTGTGCATTTCCCCCTGCATGTTGGAGTAATCTACCATGTGAGACCTAAGTTAAAAAGTGTGCGTCTCCTGGGTACATCAGAGCACATGTTAACATACCACTTTCTCTCCAGGGCGTAAGCCCTGCTGAAAGATGGGTAATCGAGAGTCGTGGGAAAAGATCAAAGGCAGCCAATCCCTAAAGTCCCAATGGTGGATTCAGTGTCCGTCAAATCCCCGAGCAGGCATGTGAGGTGACAGCTCGAAGACGTGTGGAAACCAACACCCAAATCTCTTTCACAAACAATAAATGTTCTGATGGGGGATGTTTAAAGGCCTCCAGTAATGGTCCATCAGCATAGTGGCATTGCTTCCAACATCTATTTCACGGTCTGTGCCTTCATCTAATAATGAAGGCTGTTTTGAAGTCCAGTGGGGAAGGCAAACAGTTAACTGCAATTCAAAAGTGATTTTAAAAAGTTTGAATATGTGTGATTTCACTGGTACCCTTGGTCACTTAAGATAAACAAAGATTAGAGAGTAGCCTTCCTCAGGGCTATTAGTTGTTTATTGGATATACTTAATCTTCTAAAAGAACTTAAACACTTAAATACTCAAGAGTCCTTTTCAACCATCAGCCTTTGAGAGATGAAAAGGGAGCCTGTGTCTTTCGATTTTTGGAAAAATTATAATATCTTGTTTAAGAAACTATTTCCCGCTATTTTTACTATGGTATTAAAAAGCAATAAAAATAATAAATGTTACGTAGTGATAAAATAAATTGGGGTTTCTGGTCCATGTTGTCATGTCAGGACTTCAAAGCATGCCTGTTGCGTTTTATAGATTCCCGTTCAAAAAAGGTTCCTGTAAATTGGAATCAATGGTGCGTCATTTACAGGATTCTGCTGCATCAGGACTGGATTTAATTTTACATAGCAATGGTCAACTCTTCTATAGAAGCCCAGATTATTAGTTGAATTCTTGAGAAAACTGTGTTTGCTGCTGGAGAAGAACGTTTCGGTAAAGTTCACAATAAGCAAAGTTATATATTGATTATTAATAAAACTTTGAGTTGAGGTTGTGTGAGTCCTATAGCTGAAGAAGTTATCTGCAGTACAGATGATATGATGCAACATTTTCAGGAACATATCAAAGAACACCATGTGCTATTAGACTTTGCGGCATTAAGCTGTATTACCGTTACAAGACTGTGTAGAGAATGGTATTCAAGAATTTTCTGTCCTCCCGATTTGCAGAACAAAATGAAATGAACCCCGCTAAGATAGATACAGTTATCAATATATTATGCTTTACTAAACTATTAACCAACTTGGACCATTAGCACTAAAGCAAATGGTCTGCTTGTGCTCACTGGGCCAGGTAGGAATATCATAACTTTAAATGCAGTTAGTGTCTATTTTGTGGCATGTAGGCAGCAAGTAAACTTAAATAACTTTCTTCTAACCTTTATAGAAATAATCTTTTATACATATATAGCACTCTGGATGCAGAGCACATATTCTGAAGCTAGTAAATATACCTCGCACTGTCATCTCTGCTCATAAAACATTCTTGAGAGAAACAATGGTGGGAGAAGGATATTAAGGCTACTATATTTACTTCCAGTAATACAAGTACATAAAAAAAACATACTACCGATCACCATGACAGATTTGCACACTCTAATAAAGTAACAGGAAATACCATATTATTCCATTATTATTATCTGCTTGAGTAGTTTGAAATAGTTTATCTTTTTTAACTAAATGTACTTCACGTCTAAAATTGCTGGTTATTGTTAAACTTGGCAACAATATGCATACTCGATAAAATATGCTTAGAAATGTTGTTCAGCCTAAATACTTTTAGCTTTAGTACCTATGGTTTTGCTTAAGATAATTGTGATAAAATAATTATTCAGTTTATTACATACTGCCCATCCCAACTACTACCACTGCTAATGTGTGCGAAAGAAAATTCTCCTATATCATAATCTTTTAGATAGTTTACTTATCACCAATAGGTTAAATCCTACAAAAAACCATTTGCTGTACATGTATGAATATAGTATGAAAAAACGTCTTAGAGAGCCATTTAGGAATCTGAACACAACCCTCAGCCACCCCTCAACATTAGAGCGCCCTTATCCTGAAGGCTTGTTGGTATTAACAAGAAAGGGTGGGCAGTGGAAAGGCTATGGCCAATTGTCGATAGTAGAGAGGCTGTGGCACAGGAAATGAAGCAGTAGACAAATGGATCAACAGATGGTCTCCTTCAGATGCATCCCTAAGGGTGACAGAGCAGCAGGCACATACAGAGAGGGAGGGAGTGAGAGAGAGAGAGAGAGACAGAGAGAGAGAGAGAGAGAGAGAGAGAGAGAGAGAAAATTGAGTAAATAAAAGAAATAGGCAAAGGAAAGGGAGACAGACATAGATAGGAAGAGGGGAAAGGAAGGCTCAAGTTGAAGAGCTGTTTCCTTTACTTTTTATCTCATGGCTCCTCCTCACTAAAGGACAACAGCTTTTACAACCTTCTCCAGGGTACACAGGAGAGACAGAGGAGACGTGACTCTCCAAGAATAACCCTCATTTGCAAGGCAGTTCACACTTCACTAAGTATATGTCAGATGGTTCGAGAAATTTCATGAGACCAACTTTGAAGTTAGATTTTGTAAAAGCGTTCGCCTAATTAAAAATATACCATGAACATGATAGGTTTTGTATTATTCAGGATTGTTAAATGACAAAAATGTAAATTATTACAGTTGGATGGTACATCTGTGCTACTAAACATTCAAGTGCTGGTTTCCTGTGTGAGACATGTTTTCGTTAAGTCACTATGACTGCTCAGCATTCTTAAAAGAAACAGGTTATTAACATGTAGAGTGATAATATTTAAACAAGACATGCTTCAGGCACCTTTTAAAAATACATCCACCGTAGCTCCTGGGTGCGTTTTAATTGGAAAGGTGACAGAAAGTATTTGCTTCGGAAAGCAATTAGGATAGGAAAAGAATTGTTTTCATGCATGGCTATTTCTGTTCTGGTACTTACTACAGCTATTTGACGCATGAGCTTGACTGCTGCTGTTTTGCACATAAATCTATAGGCATTTGAGAATAATCACCCATTTATTACCTCTGGACATTCTTATTGAAGCACAGACTTACTGTGGTTACTTTAATATATGTAATTAACTATATGGTCATTTTGTTCTTATTCTGAGTTGTGTAATTCTTTTTATCACCCATAAGGGACTGGGATATAGATTTCTAGACTTACCAGATGATCTCTGTCTGATCAGCACAGCGTGGGCTTTGGTTTCACACAAGCCTAGATGGTGCAGTCCAACTCTCGTTCTGTTAGCAACTCACACCTACTCATGACCCTGGGATTCTGTGCTGAGGCTCAGTGCTTGTGAACTGTTTTGTTAGGCTAGTGATGTGCTTGACTGCACTACTCAACCTGAGGCGGTTAAAAATCACTAATGAACACAGGCTACTTCACAACAAGCTTATAATTACTGTTGAAAGCTGTCCTTTTTTAATTTTGTTGTTAGCTCAATGTGCCTTTTTTTTGGATGGTCACATACATTTGGTACAAACTATCTGATTTGATGATAATGAATTTTATATCCTTTAAATGGCAGGAAAGTTGATCTGATTTCTTAAATGTAAAATGTAAATTTTATACACACTTTTATACACATACAACAGTAACTTCAGGCTAACAAAGGCTTAGCTACATTTCTGATTGTTAATGGTATGTTTAACACAAAATCAACTTTGTTTTCTATAGTTAAAAGATTTCATACAATTAAACGGAAGAGAATACTTTAAAAAATGGACCCTTACTTTATGTTTTCTAAATAACAAGCTGAGGTTTCCATTTAAATGTTAGTTAAGATATCTCAGGTTTGAATAATGGTTTAATAGGATTAGATCTGACATTGTGGAAGGATCCTTTTCTTTTATTTAGCCTTTTTTGCATGCTTTTAGGTGTATGTTTTGACTCCTCATTGTGTTGCTGAACTCATGGCGAGTGACAAAAGCTAATATTTCTAACACTGGACAATATTTTATTTCATGATGCCTTGATGGTTTCAGCATTCATTGTGACCTGCAAAGAGGTTCCCAGGTTTCCATACGAGACATGGCAAAGATTCCACTCAAACCACCCAAATGTGACTGTCCTGTTAGATCAAAGTTTTTTCTTACTAATCCAAATGGTCTCCCAGATACTTAATGACTTCTCAATATACATTTTAGATTTTTTTTAAGCGACTTTGTGTATTTTTCAAACAATAGTGGAGCCTCTTCTATAATGCTCATTATTACTGCTGCAACAGCTGAGCATTCAGAATGCACTGGATAAAAAAAATCTTCCCATTAGATTAGGTCAATAGCAAAAAAATGAAAAAAGAATTACAAAATAAACAACCACCTTAGATCCCAACCACACAATGTTTCTAATTTGAACTATATATTGCAGGATCTAAATTTGTTGAAATTACTTAATTTTTTATTTATTTTTACTTTTTAAAGCATATGTGTTACTTTTGTCGCACTTAACTTTTGTATAATGTGACCATACAAAAGGATTCAATTTAGATAATTTTTCTGGCTAATAAAGGAGAAAAACATTTTTAGTATTACAACATAAGCTTGTTTTTTTTTTCCACTTCAAAAGGTTTTAGTGCCAAATAGGCAAATGATAATCATGTGGTTTAATCAAAAAGTAGTTCAAAGGATTATATAACATATATATTGGTGTTATTTGGGTCAGTGCTGCAACATTTGTTTGCAGCATTGCATTTGCACATTCTGGTAAGGAATGTGCAATGCTCATGCGGAGAAGTATTTGTCATTGGCAAAAAGGAAATGATAACCTATCTCCAATTTTTCAACTGTGCATAATTCGACACCGCCACCATTAAATCTAAAGCTGATATTTAAATGTTTGAAAGTGGTATAAGTTTGAAACACAACTTCAGTGCAAGTCACAATGGTCTCTTTAGAGGAACCAACAAACATGCCATTGATAATTTTGCAGATCCTTTCTGAAAACCTTTTTTAAAAATCTCGGTTAAATTTATGACATGTTAAACGCATGGAAGAGGATAAGGTTGTTTGTTTGTCTTGCTCTTTTACCTAAATTAGTTTTCAGGAGAAATTAACAGTTGTTTCAACAAACTACAAAGGTACCAACAAATTTTTCTGCCCATTGATATTATATTCTAATGATTTCATCTTATTTAGTGATACTATAGCAATCATTCAAAATATGAAGCTATTTTTATGATAAGCTCCACAAATGAGCTACTAGTACAAGATAAAAACAAACAGTGATACTTTTTTGTATGTGAAGAAAAAAAAAATTGGTCATAATTGTTTGCTTCTGACAGAGACGGCTCCACAAAAAAAGCCCTGAAAATAATTTGAACAAGCGGCAAAAGACATATGAAACATTTTTCTTTACATCAGCCTTCCTAAAATCTTTATGCCACATTCAGAACATATTTCAGAGGAACTATTCGAGAAGGTTATATAGAGGCAAAACTTGCAAAAGTGCAATGAACGCCTTTTGTTTTCTCTGTAGTTGAAAACAAAGATTTCCAAATATGTCTACAAATGCCAGCTGATTTGGATGTTACATTTGCATGACAGCTACTTCAAAACACAAACAAACTGTATGAGTTAATAACAGTGATTCTGTGCTCTTTCCCCCTGCATGATACAGCTATAATTTGAACTGACTGATTACATGATGTGATTTTCTATCATGTCTTAAAGCAAGGCTGGCTTGACATTGATTTGGGCCACTTGTACACGACGGGGTAAATGACATTTTCGTCTTGTGGCAGCTCAGAGTCTAAGCCTTGATTTTAGCCAGAGCGGCAACAGTGACTGTCGTTTGGTCAGAGTCGGATCAGGTCACACCTGTCTCACTGCATCCCCCAAGTTAGGCATAACATTGTGCATGTGTGTGTGTATGTGGATATGAATCTCCCACAGGAGGAAACAAGATGTTGTTGTTGTGTTAGCATAGCCAGAGGGTGGGTTTATGTACACAACATGACAGGGTTTTCTATCCTACCTTCAGTTAATATGTAGGAGTACATGAAAAGCATGTGCCATGACATGCGGAGAGCAGATGAATGCTGTTTGAACCTACGACCTCCCCAATACCACATAATGTCACTGTAGCAATAAACTTTTCTTAGAATTTCAGTTTCTGTAAAATAAGCCTACTTTAATAGGGAAAGACAGTAACTTACTGTCTAGATAATTATGTTGCTGGCCTTTAACCCATTTTGCAAAAGCAGACTTATTCTAATGTTAAATAGACAAACCTTTGAGCTCTTGTCACAGTTTGCATTACACCCAACTCATTGTAATAGCTTTCACTTAGGCCACTATATTTTTTTTTCTTTGGAAAAATTATGTAAACATCAAATGTCCTTGGCTTTTCAGTAGGAAACCATATACTGTTAATCTTATGAGGGTTAAAAGCTTATTAAAGTAGTGTTTGCAAAAATTAATATAAAATAGTGCCTTTTTAAACCACTTTACTTTTATATCAGGCAGTGAAAGGAATTATTTGTTGCGTTCTATGTACGTGTTCCACTCTGGAAGATCATTTTCTGTATAGAAATTTGTGCAGCTTCTCTGTAAATAACTATTTTAACCCAAATGGGTCTTCTGATAAAAGGTCGATAATAGTGTTTGCATAAATTATTATGATACTCTTAAGCTTTTCCTTATCATAAGGCCAAAGATTTGAGAGCTGAGCAGTCTTAAATTTCATTTTGAAGATTGTTCATAATCTCATTAAAGATGATCTACACAGAATACTGAGCTTTTTATTCTATATTTTTTAATTATATTTTACATTTCAATTTCATTTATTATGATAGAATATATTTGTTACATTGTAAAAAATTAAGTAGTGCTTACAACTGATTACTACACAGAACATTGCTATGTTCCCTGTAGAGAGCTAGAAGCACTAACGTCTGACTAACTCTGTACAACAAACCTTCTCCTGTTCTGTGTTACCGCTTAGTAAGAACATCCAGCAGATTTAATGTAGTCAAGAAACAAACAGTGTTCAACAGTATAAAATAATGAAGTGTGCGAACATTGGCGAGCTTAATCTTTTATTAGTTTTGGGCAGTTTTAGCGTTGTTACCCGCTGTGCCCCCAACCAAATCAAAAGCTAAGTTATTTAAGCTATAACCAAATGGTTATATACAAAAAAAATATATAGTTTTTTTTTTCCTCTATTCACCTAATCTATGAAAAGGAACAGTACATACTTTTGAACATCTTTAACCTGACTCACAGAAATAGTGAAATATATTTGATGCAATATTTTGGAAAATCAAGGCTCTCAGTAGGATTTAAAACTACGTCTATTAGTGAACTTGAAGCCCATTTTTTTCTGCTTTATTTGTTATTTTCATCAGATAAAAGTCTGATTATTTGGCTAGCATCTTGTTAAAAGGAACATGAATTTGGATGGCATCACAACCTAAATATACATACATACATACATATATAT
>JAVLVB010000835.1:2673986-2710926 GCA_032876305.1 Orestias chungarensis | reverse complement strand
ATATATTTCTCAATTTTTTCTCTCTTTTTCATCCAGCAAGACAATTTCCTACATCTTTCCTTTTGCTTTTTAGTACTGATATCACTCTATTGATTTTGATTTAAATGTCTGTTTCCTATACAGTGAGCCTATAATTCAGATAGTAGCGGAGAGAGGTGATGATTATTATCCCTTTCACCGCAGGCATATCTCTTAGTCCGGTCTCTTTGATAATAAAATGCAGGTAAGCTAATGATGGCAGTTAAAAAAAAACAGCAGGAATGGGACGAGCTTGTTTTAAAACTAAGCAGATTAAAGTAAAATGAGACATAGAAGCACCGGAGGAAAATAGGAATAACAACTGTGACGTAATAGAAAGTATGTTTTTGGGCTTTTAGCCCAACTCATTCTCACTTTCAGCTTGTCTTGTCTTTTTCCCGTCTCGCCGTCTTTGGCTGGTGCCTATTAACAAGGCAGTCTGTGTCCAAACCTTCCTCTAGTGCTACCCCTCCCTAACCAAGTCCCTTTTGGCTACTCCCTGTATCTCTTCCCTTCCTTTTCTTTTTTTTGGGAAATGAAGGTCTACACAGTCACAGCATTGACGGACCTCACTAAGAGTTCTCCACTACAAAAGGGCTCCAACTTCCCCTGAGCCAGGCCTGGACTGAATGGAAGCCTCGGGGGTGTGGATGAGAAGCATAGGCTGGAAGAGGCCACCATGCAGAGAGCCGCATAAAGGGCCAGTATGCCACGCTCATGATGAGATGTATATCTATTGATTCACGCGTTTTAATCTGGCAAATTAGTTTTAAAAACTTTGTGAATGGTCTTAAACCTCAGATCAGTGACGCTCTTTTTACAGCTCAGAGACTAACAGCAGGTCTCGAGTACAGACTGATCCAACAGGAGTAGGTTGAGAGAGTTAAAGAGCACAAGAAAGCCTCTTTATTGCAGCCTGGACACAGAAAGCCATTTACCCACCACCAAATCCTTGTTTCCAGTGAAGGAAAAAAAAAAAAAACTGGGATGATGAAACTGAATTATTTCTGGTTACTAGTTCCACATTAATGAATATAACATGATAGCATAATTAAACAAGAAAATGAGTAAAAAGAATTTATGCATGAGCCCCCAGATCTTGCTAGCCTCATCGGGAATTAATAATTAAAGAAAATATCAGGCCGCCTCAAATGGCAACAAAACCATCAGATGTTCCAGGAGCCCGCTCCCCGACATTGGACGACTTCAAACTGAATAAAAACGTTACCTTAGGGGAGATTGATAGAAACTTAAATTCGTATGTCTAGGCCCATATAGGCCTAAACGAATAAAACATTAATTGATTACTATAATCCTCAAGGAAAAAAAAAAAAAAAACTCTAACTTAATGCTTTTGTTAAATTGAAGTTATTCCTTATTGTTCAATGGACACAAATCTTACTTGGAACAGCAACCTCGTTCACTGCTTCATATGACCTTTTGTGTTTTTGCCAATGCCATTTGTGTCCAGTGTGAGCTTTTTGTACTTGAGACTCTCTCCTACTGGCTAAACATGTTGCATAAGCATGACAAATACAACACTTAAATTAAATGAGCAATTATCTGACTACACTGCATTATTTTACACTCCAAATAAATCAACAATTATTGTACTCCAAACAGTCTTTTGCCATTTGAAAATTGCGCACACCAATACTGTGGTTACAGTAAATAGGGAATATATTGTGGAGCCCTAGTTTACATTTATTTTACCATGGGATATTAAATACGGACAGGAACTGCCCGGGATTTTGTAAGAAAGAGTTTTGTTTTTTTACAAGAAATATTTGGCATTTAGAACCTGAGATGTTCTTATACGGGAATGATGAAAAGTTCTATTGTACAGTCTTTGCTCAAGAAGGTGATTTATTTACATACTTTTGTATAAATTTGATGCCAACAAAATATTTTCAAAAACTCATACAGTACAGTAAAATTATTGGAAACTGCAGCCATTGCACTGTGGCCTTGGCTGTGCAACATTTTAAGTATGCATTCGGCAGCTTTTAACTACACAGTATTGATATGGTTTGGAGAAAGGTAGCTGTATGTTTCCAAGGACAGAGTGTTGTGCATACCGCATAGCTGTAGACACACGTGCCAAGCCGCTTGTTTGGAAAACGGGGGTATGTTTGCACAAAGCCACGAGAAAAGACAAACAACCAACAAAATCTCAAGAAGAAAAATCTGTGCTGCGCAAACACCAAAGCTCACTTGACACATATCTGAGCCTCTAAAACCCAGATCTGTTGCAGACAGACAAAAGCTTGTTATGGCAGGCTGGGATGAAAAACAAGATACTTAAAGTCAGGTTCCATTGAGCACGTGGCAGCCGCTGGCCATCCTGCATGTGACTTCAGGGCTGCCTAATCTGATTGTGTGATGTGTGTTGGTGGCCAGACAACAAAGTCCGAAGGGCTTCGTTGAATGGCACTCCCGGCAGCAACTACAAATGAGCAGTTTACATATGCATGACCCCTGGCATCTGAGTGCCACTCAATCAATCACATGTCATCTAAGGTAGTTGCTGAGTTTAGGTTATGCGGATGTCTTTTGGCTCTATTCCTTAACTTTTACATCCCTCCATTTACTGGATCTGTCATGTTTCACGTCTCCCCCATCTCAGCATCTAGCTCTGTTCTCTGTACATAACTCAGTTTCTTTTCTCCACCCCCTCCAACACAACCACCCTTTCTCTTCTCAACATCTCACAGCAGCATCTTCCCTTTCACATAATAGCACAGACAGAATACTCAGAGACAGTGAAATGCTTTTACATGAAGGGGAGCTTTGCATCTCACAGCTGGTGCGGAGGCGGGCCTGCTTGCTTCCACAGGAGGAATAGGAGGAACTGGTGTTTGAGAGACAAAACTGTGAGGGTAAGCAGAACTTTGGTTCCACTTGAACGCACAGACATGGTGGGAAGACTTTCATTAAGGAAAACTGTGCCTTAACGAACAGCGTGACATTCAAATATAATCCATATATGTACAGACATGGACACATTTGTTGGTAGCAGTACAGCTCATAAAATTATTCATTTCTGTTCAAAAGCAATTTAATTAGAACAGCTGACCAATTTATTTAAGTAGAACCACCATGGTACTGGATAGTTTGGTATTAATGTGGGCATCATACAAAAGACTTACCACGGAAAATAAAGTTAAGACACAGAGAGCAAAAATTACTATAAAGGATCCTTTTAGGAATGTTTGGTGAAAATAGAAGAGGTCTAAAACTGAAAACTTGTGGTATGCACATTGGATATGACATCAACTGTTGAGGAGCTGCTGGTTGAATAAGAGCCCAGGAAACCATCCAAAACCACTAAAGCTAACTTCCAAAGTTCAATGTACTTCACTTCTGAAGGCCTTTCAAATCATGATGGACTGCACCGAAGAAAACCCAGGAGTGCTCATATATGGATAGAAAAACACAAATTACCACCAGGAAGTAGGCAAAATTCAAGATGACATTTCAAGTCAAGATGAATTCTAACAGGACTTAAATGCTAGGTGACAGGTGACAACAACAGACCTTTATATTAAATATACAGTAGTTACTGAAAAATATTCTAAGCAAAGAAGTCAGTGATTTCTATAAAATAATAAATCAGGAACCCATCTTTTTTTAAATTATATGAAATATTGAAATAAATTTGCAATCAACGGTAAAGTCTGATTAGTGTTAAATATGGAATAAAAAAGTAATGGATGGCTGTAATAATTTTTCGTTGTTACTTCTCTGGTATCCTATTTTAGTATTGTGAATTGGTCCACATCTATATATACACATTCATCTTGTAATCAACAACCTTTGTCCAAAACATCACACCTTCAGGGTGCTTTGTGTGATGTTTGGGCCCGTGGCAGAGCAACATCAAAGATGTTGCATGAAACATTGACATGCAAGCTGGGATGATGTAATTTCAGGGTGTGGTGAGAAAGTTTAGTAGCTCTGTGTGCACTGATGCTCCGTGATACCATGGAAGAGAGCCCCAGCTTATCAAAGCACATCACAGGAGCAGAGCAGGAGAGAAAGGTCATCATTTAAAGGATCTTCAAAGCCCAAATCCTCTTCTCCTCAGGTTAGAATAGCTCTGGTATCTAGCTGTAATGAGCTTAGTCTTGGTTGACACTTCTACACAAGAACAGGAGAAGCAAATCTATAAGGCGTTCTGCAGCTTTTATTCTTGATAACATAAAACCTGTCGCCTTATGTTTGCTTATTTCTAAAATCTTGACAACTTTACTTATAAATTTCTACCATCATATTCAATAGAAGCTGTTTGTGTTGAGTTTAGCACTGGGGTTTAATCTTTTTTTGTCTTAAAATAATGAGTGTACTTTTGTCTAAAAAACATAAATGTCTGTGCCAGTAATGTTGCTGTCGGATTGATACTTTCCAGCTACTTTATTAGGAGAAATTATTTTATCAAAGAATATGTTTTTGCGTTCGACCGTGTTCCCCAGGGAATCTTGTGGGGGTGCTCCGGGAGTATGGAGTACCGGACTCTCTTGTTAGAGTTGTCCGGTCCCTGTACGGCCGGTGCCAGAGTTTGGTCCGGATTGCCGGAAGTAAGTCGAATCTGTTTCCAGTGAAGATTGGACCCCGCCAAGGCTGCCCTTTGTCACCGGTTCTGTTCATAACTTTTATGGATAGAATTTCTAGGCGCAGCCGAGGTGGAGAGGGGGTGCTGTTTGGTTGCATCTCTGCTTTTTGCAGATGATGTGGTTCTGTTGACTTCATCGGGCCAGGATCTCCAGCACTCACTGGAGCGATTCGCAACCGAGTGTGAAGCGGTCGGGATGCGAATTAGCACCTCTAAATCTGAGACAATGCTCCTCAGCCGGAAAAGGGTGAAGTGCCCTCTTCTGGTCGGGAACGAGGTCCTACGCCAGGTGTAAGAGTTTATGTATCTTGGGGTCTTGTGCACGAGTGAGGGAAGGATCGAGCGGGAGGCTCGGGCATTTGGTCAGAATGCCCCCTGGACGCCTCCCTGGAGAGGTATTCCAGGCATGTCCCACCGGGAGGAGACCCCGAGATAGACTCAGGATGTGTTGGACGGACTATGTGCCCCGGCTCTCCTGGGAGCGCCTCGTGATCCTCCTGGAGGAGCTGGTGGACGTGGCCGGGGAGTGGGAAGTCTGGGTTTCCCTGCTTTGGCTGCTACACCCTGCGACCCGACTTCGGATAAGCGGGAAGAAAATGGATGGATGGTTAGATGTTTTTGGGGAGTTATTTAAACAAAAAATCTATCTGTTGTAGCTGTGCTGTGGGTATACCTCAATATCCATCATTGGAGGCAAAATGATTTTTCCCCATTAAGAAGTACAAAAACAATCTTGCCACTAGCATGTCGTGAGAATATTAACCTTAACATATTATAATCTACCTTATGAGCTGCATAAAAATGAAAACTATAAATAACATGTGAAATCCTTTAGATTTTCGCCTTCTGCTGTCAGAACACTGTCATGAAATTAAAGCTGGATAATGATACCAAGCCCACCTATAAATCTACAACAGAAAACAACCAACATATTGCATTGCTTTAAATGCAACTAAGACAGTTTCTTGTAAAACTGAGTCCCATACTCCAGTCCTCAGGGGGCTGCGTCCTCAAATATTGACATGTCCCTCTTGTTCAGTGCACTAGAATATAATGATTCCTGACTATGCAATTAGGTCCTTCAGAGCAAACTTCTTATTATACTTGGGTATGCTAAAGTAAATACACCATTGAAGGTTGAAGGACAAGGGCCCCGAAAAACTAGAGCTGGACTTTGGCTTGATTTAAGCCATTCAGATGTAGCTCTGGGTGCATGTTCAAGGTTGCAACGGTTAAAGAAGACAAATCTTTAATCTAGTTGTAAGTGTTTTGCAATCTGTAACAGATTAACATTAATGGTTTATATTCTATACATATTCTTCATCTGTGAGTTCATCAACCTAGCATTTCCATGGCATTATCCCCAACCACTATTATGGTTAGTGTCCATTTGTAGCCCAAACTATATTTTGTGTGTAAATGAAAAAGTTACATTTTGGTCTCATCTGGACAGAACACAATTTTTGCTGTTTCAGTTGTGATTGTGACACAGTGGATATATTGACTACTTTGCAAGGCACTGTAAAGGCATATTGACGCAAAGAACCCATATATTGATTTCTGTGTGACAAAAAAATAAAAATAGGTAAGAGGAATAATTAAACTCTAGCCATTAAATGTCTTAGTGCTTAACATATTTGGCTTTGGGTTTCAACTATGAATGTATGAAACTTTACACAGAGGTGCTATTGACATGGTAGTGTGCAGGGACCGTGTGCATAAGTTAAATTAGATGCTTTCCAGAATGTGCATGAGAATATTCTTTTTTTTTTTTTGTTGAGGGTGGAGGGCATGAATGAATGTAACAATGTGCAACTGTGCATTGCAGCGAGGGAGGTATGGATATTAATCACCAGGAGGAGCATAGTTCTGTGTTGCTGCCCGGAGATGGATGGGGTGTGAGTGCAGTGATGTCATCCTGACAAATGGACCGGCCATGTTGGCTGAGACTTGCACATCGCCTCTCATTTCAATTACTTTGTTGCACAACAACCTGGCCGGCCTACAATTTGCACATTACACATGCACAAATACATACACAGAGTCCAACAACACACCTCTGCAAGTGCCTCATCCCACATCTCTCTAACAAGATGTGCTGATCTGTAAGAATACAGTGGAGTGTCTTTAATTAATCTAACTCAATTTTGATGGCACTTTCTCTCCCAACAGCACTCACTCATTACCATCCATGATACCAGCCAAATGCACTGACTACTGTGTATGGTCAACTCACAAACCAGTGTAAACTGGCAAACTGGCTTAAGATCTAAAAACTGGATACCCCCACTCAACCCCCCATAAATAAATAGATTGAAATTAATCCCAAAAAAAGGAAATGTGGGCATATGCCAAGGTATCTGTATTTATGGGGACCGGGAGCTCTGAGTAGCTGAGCTCAGGTCGGACTACCTCACTTGTCCTTGAAGGAATTTTTCTTAAAAGCCAACAACAGCTGAGCAGTGGGTTGGTTTTAAAGTGTCTATTACTTACAAAAAAGTGTTCAGTTATTTCCTGGAGATCTGATACCGCTAACCAGTGAAACAGGGTATAACTTTAATCTCCTGTCTGTCTTTGGTGAACTTTGCCACAGGAAAAACTGCTGACTTTTCTCAAACAATACCTAGTAAAAGTACCTCTCAATCACTATTCTACTACTCTTGCGCATTCTTTTGTTCTTATACACCACTCTCCTTTTCCTCTACTCTGATCTCTGCATCTGTCTAGAGTGATCCTACTGTTCTTCACATCAGGAAAATAGCGCAAGGGGATTCTGTTTGTTATAAGCTTGGGCCAGCTGCGATATATGAGACTGAAGAAGGCACTGCAGCGCATGGTAGAGAGCAAAGCTGGGGCTTTAATAAGAGTTTTTTCGGGGCAAAAGGTTTCAGTTCTAGCTTAACATCAGCTGTTGGGATCTCTTCACTGCCTGTGAAGGCATCAGGATGTTAATCCCACCCTATAGACATGAGGGGCTAAGTGGGGCTATATGGAGCCATACTTAATTGCACATTTTTACATCTTCCTAGCCAATTAAACACGGTTTTAAGGTCTGCCTTGAAATCTAATCCTAAGAGAAAAAGCAGGTTAGAGAAGGAAATCCGCATTTTTACAGGACGTTCAGTCAAATGTAGAGAAAAAAATATCTTAAAGCAGGTAAATATATATCTGTGTCCAGTATTGTGGTCTGTTGATGATGCTCCCTCATTCTAAACATATATTGTATGTTGATGAATTAATTTTCCTTTAGGAATCAACAGTTTGTACATACTGTATGTAGAATTAATTATAAATGTTTAGACAAACAACAAATCCTTACCTGGCTCAACTTCACATGTACAAAGAAACAAGGCAATTCTTTCACCCTGAGAACAACTCTTGTAAAGTGTGTAAAATATCCTTAATACTTTTACAATAGAGGCAGTGCAGACATTATTGTAGGTAACATAAAAGGCATGGACTACACAAAAATCCCTTGTACCAATGTCCTCCAAAAATAAAATAATATCTTTTGGACGCCTTTCCCTTTGATTTCATTGACTTTTCCATTTGCTCTTCACTCCTTCTTCTAAATGTAGCAGCACTAAAGAACTGGGTTTTATCAACAACAAAAGGTTAGACCTAGCTCTCCGTTTCATCCTTGCCCCCTGCAATCCCAGAAGACATCTCTGTGGGTCCGTCTGCACCGCATAGCGATGGGAGATTGGACTGGGCCTCTGTTTATTTGGCTTTCTTCCTCTTTCTCATTGCGCTGAAATCTGCCTGACAGTTCGGCAGCCTGGATCAGGCCCCACAGGGACTACCGTCAGATAAAATGTCACAGTGGCTTTGTTCCGCATGCCCTATAGGCCAGCAAGACACACTGTACACCTGAGAGCGGGTGGGTCAAAGCGCAAAGCAGAATTGGTGGGAAAGAAATGAGATAGAAAAGAGATATCTCCGGCTTAGTTTTGCAGCTTATTAGTAAGTCTTTTAAAGTGTTGACAAAGTAGGACATGAATACCTTTTTCAAATGTATTCCTATTACATTTTGTCTACATTCTATGCAATAGACTACTGTAAACTTGCACATAACTGTGAAAAAAATATTACAATGTTTTCAATCCTTTTTTGTAACTGCATAAGGATTTTGATTATGATTGATCCATAAATATGCTTTGGTAAAAATTATTTAATTGTGCTATCATTCAATACAGGGTCTCTTCAGTAATGTAAACCTCTACTTAAGTCTAAAGTCACTGCAGTCTCAAATATGTGTTTCTTTTATTATTGTCATTTATTTAGCTGCCTCCATGTTCCTTTAACTCGTCTCATTTTCACTGTGTCTCGTCATGAAAGCATGAAACTCTTATCAACCAATGTGTCATCAATTGGTTAATCTCTTCAAACTTAAGTACACTGTTATTTGGCTCCCCAAGCACATCACACTTTAAAAAAAATAACAAAAGTCTTGGTCTCAAAGTTTACAAACCTAGTATTAAATTTGAAAAAATCTTTCTCTAAAGCTCCTACCCCATAAAGTGCAGGTTTGTAAAGTGAACAATTACGGATCCTCCCACTTGAGCTGTAGATCTCTGCAGTTATTCTACATTCATAATGAGCTTTATTTTTAGATAATCCTGCTTTCAATTTCTCTACACTTATCTGTTTGCTGTCTAATACATTCCTTGGTCTTTATGATGCTTTTATTTAAATATTACTCTGTATAAAACCTCTGGGGCCTTCACAGACAAGTTTGATATACAGTACACTGGTATAGCTTGACTGTATATACACAAGTGCATTTTTTTTGAAAAACAACTCAAGCTAAATTTGTAATCAATGTATCTTTCTCCTTCCACTTAACAAGTATTCACTAGTTTGTAAGTCTTTTATATAAATTCACATTAAATCAAAATGGGTTATATTTGCAAGGTGAAAAAAACATGAAAAAGTGAAATAAATTCTTTTGAAATGCACTGTATCATCAACGAACAAACTGACCTTTCAGTACAATTAGAATTAGATTCCACTCTTACACTTGTAAAATGATAGCCCAAAAAACCTAAATCCTACACAGTTCATTAATTTTTCAAATACAATATCCTTAAATGTAAAAGGGATAGTTAACAACATTTGAGCCTACTATCCTGTACTACAGCTTAAAAAGCTTCTGAGTCTAAAACTCTTGACATCTTCAGTCAAACCTGATCTACGTTTCCTTGAAAACCACGGCACCAAACCCAACTCCCGTCTTTGAGCCTGAGATGACTTATCTCACTGTTTTCCTAATGAGGCTCCAATGAAAAAGCCAACTGGTTCTCTCGCATCTGAGCACTAGGGCGGTTGCTGCTGTCAGCTTCTGTTAGCTCAGTTCTCTCTGGTTGGTGTTTCAGAGAGCACAAACACACTCTTCCCGAAGGAGCTAGTCCAGGCTCCTTCATAGACGCCGACCCCCACCAGCCCTCAATTAATTAGTAAAAGAAGGAGCAGCTTCTGCAGGTAATTTGATTAAATACGACATCCCTGCTTTAAAGACTGTGCTGACGGAGCAAAAAATAAGATGGGACGTTGTCGGCAGAAATTGTCACTCTAGTCTTACGTGACCCATACCTCAGAAGCTCTGCTCTCCTCCCTCTCTATCAACATCAATGTGCACTACTTTTTCCAAGGACATCTGTGAGACTTATTAGATGAAAATGCTATATGCTCTAGATTACAGAGCTTGTCAGTTGCCTAATTTGATGCAATCCCCACCAGATTTCTCAACCTTATTATCTTTTTTTTTGCTTTATTTTGTAGCATACTTCTCTGAGTAAATATCTTTGTACTGTGTCTGAATGTTGCATGAGGGCTTTTATCTATGAGCATTATCCTTAGATTAAAATATACTTCAACAATAACATGAAATTGTGAATTTCTTGTTCATTGTGGACATGAACAAAAGCTATTAGTTCCTGGCAAAATCTGCACGAGAAATTGCATTAGCATACAACTTACAGGCCTTACAAATATTAAAATCTTCACCTATCAGTTTTGTTAACATGGTTACCCAGTTATTGCAATCATCATAACTAAATGAATGTAATTCTTTTAGTTTATTTAATATACAGTAAAGTGAATGTTTCTCTCCCCCTCTTGAACACATTATTTCTTTGTGCCATCCGTACTGTATTCTCCTTTGCCCTCGGGCTTGTAAGGGCTGAGTAAAGCAGGAAAGGATGTATCGAGCATGTAAATGGAATGACTAACATTTTCAGTCAGGGGGGAACCACTCATTACACAGATTACTTAGCTGTGTTTGTGGTCATTCAAGGCAAACATCCACTCTTCCCAGTGTGGCCTAAGCCTGAATGGGCATTGCTGCTCATCTAGGAACTTCTATCCTCTAAGCCAACGCTCTCTGTATACTTCAGGGGCGATTTCTCCTAGAGGTCTCTATGGGTGGTTTCCTACCCAACAACAATGCGAGAATGGTACTAAAGGGAGGGAATCAAACGTGACCTAATGGAAGGAAGGATTTTGAATCTTATTAAAAGGACAGCTTGTTACAGTCTCAACTCCAGTAACCCTTGGGCTTTCTGTCAGTAGTACCAGCTAGCAGGTGCAGTGCACAAATGAAACTAATTGTGTTGATCCTCTTCTGCTCCAGAATCCTTTATCCATTATTTCATTAAATCCCACAATGAGAATGATTATCTCATGAACTGCTTATGTTACAGGTTTGCTATCTGATAAAGAAAGTAATATAATTACTTTTTATTTAGGCTTAATTTTATTAAAGGGAGAAAAACATATCAAGATTAAGTCTGATGATAAAACATGCAACTGCATAACTTCAAGGTGATTAATTTGGCCTTGACTGGGTCATACTGGGAGACCCTGTATCACCCATATGGATAATACGTCTTGGTTTTGGTATCAAGAAGTACCATTCATGAAACTATGGATGATGAGTCATTTAAACTGCACGCCTATTTATACTGTCCATATTTATTGGTATAAATGCTATAACATTCACTGTGTCCTGCCCTGTCTTACTATCTGCTTACATTTCTGTGACATCATAAACTTTTTTCATTTTTATTTGATATACAAGTATTATTCACTGCAGAGGAAACTTCAATGTTCTGTAAACAGCCTCCGTTTAGAACCATTCATCCATCCATCAATTTTCTGTACACCCTTGTCCCTATTGGGATCGGGTGGGTCTGCTGGCGCCTATCCCCAGCTTACAACGGGTGAGAGGCAGGGGCACACCCTGGACAGATCACCAGTCCATCACAGGGCAACACAGAGACATACAGGACAAACAACCACTCATTGACACACTCACACCTAAGGACAATTTAGAGTGCCCACTCAGCCTAACAGTCATGTTTTTGGACTGTGGGAGGAAGCCGGAGTGCCTGGAGATAACCCACGCATGCACAGGGAGAACATGCAAACTCCTTGCAGAAAGACCCAAGAGTCAAGGTGGAATTGAACCCAGAACCCAGAATCCTTACTTTGGTAAGTAGATCAGAGTGAATTAGATGGAGCTGGTTCGACAATTCAGCATCAGGTTAACTGAACTTTTATTAGTGCAGATAGTGAATCTGCATAGAGTAGGATGAGGTTAGTTAATATTATTATTGGATCATTGCAGTATAACCCGAGTAGAACTAACCAAGTCAATTGTGCTGCTGTGGTCCGCATGTTGGGTATATGTTTAGTGTTATTTATAGCATGTGCTGTGTGTGCTACAGTATGCATCAGAAGTCAATGCTGAAAAACTATTTGCCTAAAGCTGTGCATATTGTAACACCATTAAAACAAAATAGATGAATGTACCCTTTATTGAATTTTGAAGAGTAAATTTCACTAAATTTCACTCATGTTCCATTAGTTAACCTAAACAGCAAAGTTCAATGGAAAACAAGAGGTTAACAACTACTACTAATCGTTTGCTTAGGAAACTGTAACATACATGGTTTTCTGACTCTCAGCCAGCCACATCCAAACTTTTCCCCAAAAGATTATACAGGCTAGCTAACTGTAGCTGCATGTGCACAGGTCTGATGAATAGCAAGTTTAGAAGCCTGGGCTTATCTCCCACGGCCTGAGAATCCACAATCTCATCCTTTTGGATTAGCACTGGAAAAAATCTTGAGTGGCAGGCTTCTGTTCCAATTAAACCAGAAATAGCATTTGTCCCTCTTTGTAAGCAGTTTTCATAATTATCCATGCAATTCATTCATTATTGAGTTTAAAGTGGTGGCTCAATGGCCGAACATGCAGTGAATTGCAGGTCTGAATTAGAAAAATGCCATAAAGATAATGGATACCTGAGTTTTGCTTTTTTTTTCTCACATTGGGCGGGAAAGGGGTTCCCTGAGTGATAATCCTTCTGGATGGTGAATGATCAGAAAAATAATGGATGGAAACTGGGTCTCATCACATTTTTTAAGTCTTCAGGTAATGTAGGCAAACATGGAAAATCAGTCTCAATACTGTGTCTATTAGGTTTAAATAAAATGTAAGTATGACCTTTCTAAGCTCTTTAATTCAGCCAAATTGGCTCCAGAGGAAGCTAATTTAGCCTTTTACAACATGGAGGAAAATGGGCTGTAGAGCAGAGGTACCGTCAGCAAATGGCACTGGGCCCTGACTTGTTTGCAGGAAAATGTGTTAGCTTTTTATTTTTGAAGAGGCAAGAACCTAAATGGCTTAGAGACTTTTCCTCCATATTTTTTAACCGACTGTTGGGATTAGCATTATAATTTTGACCACAGTGGTATTGTTAGTGAATATAAATTGGAGCAAACACACTGCATTGTAAATGCAGGGTGTAAAAGCATGCAGTCAGCATGTAATAATAAGCCATGGAAATGTTAAGAGACACATTGATTTAGATGGCACAACTTGAATACAACATAAAGATTACATAATGTGGAAAAGGCCAACAAGACTTGGGGAGATAATTGATCCGTAATTCAGGTCTATAGTCATGAAGGTAGACCACTGGCACAACAATAAAATGCTAAGTAAAATGATAGAACGGTTTAAAAATGTACCACTTAACTTAAGTCTGTGGACACTTGAAAGACTGTAAAACAAATTATTTTTCAATCAGACTTTTTTAAATAATCTCACTGACTTGCATTTTAAAAACAAGATTATTTCTAATTTGTGCTATCTTATAATTGTATTGGTTTTTACAGCATTTAATATATTACTTCATTTCATTTGTAATAGTTGTTTTTTTCTGACCCTAATATATAAACTTCACTTATTTACAATGTGAAAAAAATTATATTGGAAATACACTGATCCATACAAATCTCATAACCAAATTTCTAGACTAACACAAACCTCTGGAGAAGTGGTAGAAAAATGATACATACTTTTTGAATGACTCAGGAGCATTGCATGCACATCTTGAAACTTTAGATTCATGGTCTGGCACTTTAGCTATTCAACTAATATGATCTGTATCATTAAATTTCTGACACTCAGGAATCCATATCCATTACAGTACCTGTCAAGCATTGTTAAGTTCTTCACTGCTAAATTAAGCAGCAGATATGCTTCTCGAATAAAGCTGTATACAGCTCACGACAATGGAAGCACAGAGCCAACAGCCGCGTTTTGTGAGAAGTGAATTAAATTTGTACGCTTATGATGTGCAGTGTGTATACTCTGTGTTTTTTTGATTTCATCAAATATTTATGAAGCAGGCCAATTTTCCAGGATATATAAGCCACATTTTCTTGGTACATGCTGCTTTAAGCATATGCTAAATTATAGCTCTGTTTATTTTTGGGTAAGCTTACAGGTAGCAAGCCCGTAGCTCAATCATTTATATTGCCACTACAGTGTATGCAGCACAGCTTGCTGTTGACATAAAATCTGGAACATTTGGAGAAGAAAGATTCGATTTGGAGCACGTTAAGAAGAAATCTAGTGGCATGGTTTCAATTTGTGGTGCGAGCACCACCGGTGTATGGAGGCAAATCGTTACCATAATTCAAATGAAAAATCATTTTCAGAAATGCTTTTTCATTTCAAGAATGTGGCTGCATTATTTTCTTCTTTAAGACTGCTCATTCTTTCACTTAATTAAATTTAAAATAAAAAAGACTTTTGAGATTTATTTTTTTCAAAATATGCCCCAGCAAACAGTTACCAAATTTCAATTTGAAATGTAAAATTTGAAAATGAAAATGCATTTGCAGAATGCTTTTTCAGTTTAAGAATGTGGCTTCATTATTTGACTCATAAATAAAAACAGTAATCAATCATCCTATTTGCATTTGCATTTTCTTGTTCAAGACTGCACATTTTACTCCATAATCAAAAAGAAAAAAAAAAACGGACATTGCTTTTTCGTGTCTTGGTCTGCCCCGCATAGCACTGCCCATAACTCGAAAACGAAAAAGCATTTTGGGTATGGCAAGCCATTTAACATAAATTACGCCATTTTAACATAACTTCGATTTTGCCGCCCTTACTTTCTAGATATCTCAAATTGTTTTATGACGAGACGTTTTAGCGATTTAAGATATCTCTAATTATATTTTGACTAGACAAAATACCTATTTGAGATATCTCTAATTACATTCTGACTTGTCGAAATTACGTCAGATTTACCATTTGGTTGCATTGAGACTTCAATTCAAGATATCTACAATGAATTACTGACTATCTGAAATACACATTTCAGCTATCTACAATTAAAATATGACTAGTCAAAACGTAAATTCAAGATATAATCATAATTCTAATTAAATATGTCTCTAATAAGTCCATAATTCAAGATATCTTAAATGTATTTTAGGATGGTCAAAATGTAGTTTTGTCTAGTCGAAATGCGTTTTTCGATATATTTTTTTTATATATTCTGCAAATGCATTTCATCTTCAAATTTTACATTTCAAATTCAATTTTGGTAACTGTTTGCTGGGGCATATTTTGAAAACTAAATCTCAAAAGTCTTTTTTATTTTAAATTTTATTAAGTGAAATCATGAGCAGTCTTAAGGAAGAAAATTAAAATGAAAACAGGATTATTGATTACTAATTTAATTTATGAGTCAAATTATGCAGCCACATTCTTAAAATGAAAAAGCATTTCTGAAAATGCTTTTTCATTTGAATTATGGTAACGATTTGCTTCCATACTGGTGACACTTAGACTGTTTTAGCCGTGCTGAGGATAAAATTTGGTTTTAATTATTAACAAGTTAAACAAAAACTATGCAACTGTTAACAAGGAACTATTTGTCTTAACTATGTTCTATCCAGGGTAAGACATAATGGATTGTTATTGGAAATTGCCCTGGTAATTGGGAATTAGCAGGCAACTGGAATTTACCAGAATTTATGTGGAATTAAAAATATTGATGACTGGCCTAAAACTAAGATATTAAATATAGCTGGGGATTATAGATCTAAGCATATTCTGGAAAATGCAAATGTATGCAAGTAAACTTGTTTAGAGGCTAATCTTTTATCCTGTGCAAATACCACAAAGATTACAATAGAGCACATACACAAATAATTTCTACAATCCTACAGTTTTAAGGGCCCGTTTGTCATGTAAGATGGTGAACAAAAATGAATCTAAATCGGACTGCCTGAAAGGGTTGGACAAAATGAGAAGTAAGGAAAACAAGTCAAAAGTAGAAAAATACAAAGTTTTTAACAAAACCAAACAAACAAAAAATGATTATAGCTATGTAAATATATGATATAGTTCCTTAATAAAGTTACATATTTACTACAGCAAGGTTTTAATTAGAAATATTTAATACAATCCCAATTTTGTCAAGATTAGTAGATGTTATTATTTTGAATATCATATGTTCATCTTTACAATACATTTTTTGGGTCATCTTGAGTTTCAGTTGGGTTTTACTTAGTAATATGGTGTATTTTAAACATTGGGCTTCATTTAGTTTGTGTTTCTCCTTGGACGCCTATTATGATCAACCTTATCGTTATGTCTATTATGTGCCTGTTTTACTTCTACTATTAACCAATAATCATGTAGAACCACAGAATATAAAGCATATAAAGAATATTTTGTTTTGTGTTTCTGAGTTATTCGTCAGAATGCAAAAAAGTCCCATTGTACCCTTATATTACAAAGCTTTATAGTGATAATGATACAAGGAAGTTTATTTAGTAAATGTTTAACAATCACTCCTCCATAGAAAAACGGAATTGGGTAACTTTTGACAAAAGGAAAAAATGGCAATTTTATAGTCAATGTTAGGGAATGGAAAAAAATATTATCAGACTTTTAATTGTGCTCCAGTGATCCAGAAACACATATTTCTAATTGTTCTATCAGTTCTCTTGGGCTTTCTTTAAAGAGCTTTGACCTCTTTGCAATCAGGCTAAAGAACACAGCTCATCAAAACCCAAAGGAGAACCTGCCTGATCCCCTCAAGTATTCCTCCCAGAGCAGGCTGTTTCAAATACCCCCTTACCCTCTTGATGGTATGAAGGTTTGGTACTGATCAGACACGGGAGCTCGGACAGGTGTGGCACAAAAACATCACATGTCCACCAACAGCTGTTTTTGCTCTCTCTATCTCTGTGGACGTGCAGCAGGGACTAAACCGCACAGCAAGATGGACTGCGTATACCATTTTAACCTTTCTCCATCCTGGACAATCTAATAACATCAGGCTGCAGCGATGCAGCAAAGTCGGTCTGAGCCCAAGGTGACTCTGCCGGTGTGTGTGTGTGGGGGGGGGGGGCAGGGGGGGTTGTTGGGTGAATCGTGGCCAGTTAGATGAGATCTGCTCACATATCCTGAAGCACCTTTGATTTAAGCATAATACAGTTGAAATTGAGAGCGATAAGGACTGTGCCACCGAAAGTGTTGCAACTGTGCTCTTGATAATAAGTGACCTTTTATTTTCCCTCAGTGCACCTACAAAGAAAAAAAAAGCAGGCGTTGGTTGTGATGAGCTCCATGCTGATGCTGACAAAATAAAAAGCTACTCTAAACAGCTGAGAGGAGAAAACATCAAAACTGATCCACTCTTTGATTTTTGTCAGTAATATATTCAGAAAAGTTGTAACTTTTTCTAGATGGCAGTTTAGGCCTTTGAAACAGTGATGTCTGTACTTTCTAAAATATAATTCAGTGAAGCTTTCTCTATCTGATTTCCGTGGAACATGTCAGGGGCTAATTGTTAAGAATTGAGTTATTGAGCTGTATGCCCTTCTGTTGCCCCTGAAGGACTAGCACCAACACAAACAGCTCACGAACACTATTGGAATTCCAAAGCAGTATTCCGAACTCACTCTGGCCATAATATTGCTCTAATAATTGGAGCTCACAAGCCATCAAATATCATGGCAGTTTGTTCAATTGATTCAGACAGGGTATAGGGGAGGATCAAATTCGTAATCTGGACAGCATTCCGACTCTGTTTTTAATAATGGGAAACTCTGCAAGGCTGAAGTCACTTTTTTGTAATATGTCTTCTAGATAGTGGTACAAGCAAGTGTACATGCAAATAGGTTGCTGAGCTGAGCGTTATTATCAAGCTCAGACAATGAACACAGAGCTCTCTTTAAAATAAAATAGCTAGCATGGTTTCATATGCAGCAAAACGCTGCGATTGATTGATGTAATCTGCTAATTTGATTGCATTTATTTTGACGTGACACTATTGAAATGGAGTGTTTGACAGTGCAGAAGTGGGGTGTCAACAGCCTGTTTGCCACATTCTGCAGCTGCTGTAGCAGCACTGAAAGTGACGAGAGCTATATCGTATACCATCACACGAGGCAGTGGATTACTTTTTTGTGCAGACTGCTGACTTCTGCACATAGCAGAATGAGGGTGACTGAAAGCAAGTCAGAGAGCTGGATGATAATGAAACATACTTGTGATAAAGATGTAATGGATGTGGAATCTGGGCAAAAAAAAAAAAGGGAAACAGTCATGAGTATTATCATAGGGAGTGTGTGCGTGACATGGATTGAGTTGGTCTCACACTGCACAGTGGAACTGCACTTAAAAAAAAAAATACATCCCTGCTGACTCCCTTTGGAGACGATGCTCTTATCAGCTGTGAACAGGATGGAGGCGGAAATGTGTCCAATCAAACAGTTGTCGTTCAGAAGTGTTTGAACATGTTTTAAAAGTATTTCAAGAGCAAACTTTAATTAGAATGGCTGCTGGTTAACGCAAGCCGCGGCCAAAGACGACTGCCCATTGGATATCAACAGTTGCTCAGCCTTCACTGTTTGCCTTTGGTCTGCTAGGCTTCCAAGGTTAGTCCAAATCTTCTAAAAACAGGGGAAATGCAAATCGATAGGAGGAATCAGTATAAAAATCTGTTGTTACTCAGGAGTAAATTTAATTGGAAATGTATGTAAATATCACAGTTTTATGGTTCTGCTTGAAAGAGTTGGATCTATATCACAAAAATCATAAGCTACAATTAATTTATGCTTTATTTGTGTTATTTGTAGGGATGGATGGATGGATGGATGGATGGTTCATTGTTATTTGCCTTGAGTTGTCTGTGTAAGGTCCTGGAGGAAAGTGGCCAAGGGTAACAAACACTGATCTTAGGTGGTCCAAACTTGACTTAGAAATGCTTCACTGAAGATAATGGCTTCATGATGCCAACAAAACAAAGTCAACAGCAGTATGGCAAAAATGTGACCATAAACTCCATGACTTCTTTTTTTTTTTCCATAAACATTATAGACTACATTATTGAAAATTTGCAGTCCCGCTAGACAGTTGGAACTCTTTTTAAGAACCACTAAACACATGTGGATTGGACAACCAAACTTCTATGACCCCTTAAGCAACCCCGTGGGGGTCAAAAATTTGTTCCAATGTTCCAAGCTTATGATAAAAAATGGCCCTGTCCTATATGGAAACAGTTAGTTTTTTCTTAACTAATTGTATTGTCAAAAACTCTTTTTGTCTCTCAGCAGAAAATAAGTGTGATGAATGCTGAGTGGGAATGTGCTAAGTAGCACAGCATCCTTCCCAATGCTCCCCAGTATACAAAACACCCAAAGGGAAGCTTGAATAATAAAGACTTCAAATGACAAGCACACAGAAGGGTTAATGATAGAGGTCAACTTGCCACTATGTAACCTATGAGTGTAAAGGCCAAGTGGTTCGGGGTTCACAATTCACACGGGCTCCTGGCCAATATATTGCAGCAGGACCCCCCAAGGTTTTCCAAACCAGATGAGAGCGCTTCACTGCAGCAAACCCATTCCCAGAGTGACTGCCAGGTGCTGCACTCCCTACTTATGCTTTTATTAGCCTGCTACGTCAGGTTATGCGATGACAGAAACTAATAGAGTCTGATACCGGGTGGAAAAAAAAAACAGTGAGGCTCATAAGTATGTAAACAAAATGGGAACGAATGAAACCCTGGATTATGATGGAGGAATCTTAGGAAAAAAAATATTTTGAAGTTCCAGATTTTTCAATAAAGCTTGCGATCGCAGCTATAAAAATCACAGGTTTGCCTCACCCAAATACGTATCTTCTTTTCCTCTGATACTCCCAAAAAACTGTGTGAACAATTGTTTAAAGCACTTACCGACATGATTCTGCCCTGTCTGCCTGGTCAGTCCTTCTCCACTATTCTCCTATCAACCTCATCAGATGTAGCTGCGTGCTGCCACGCTGCAGCCCACTCAAGCTCATGCCATGACCTTTTCCTCTAACCTAATGTAAAGATCTCCCGAAGAAAAAAATCATCAGATTTTTGAAAATCGTATGTAAGTAAATGTCTTACCTGGCTGCCTGAGCTCAACCAAGTTCTTTGTCTTCACTGACCTCTGTCATCTTGGCACTAACTTTATTATTGTGTTTGTCTCCACTTTACAGTCACATCATCATGGTTCGGCGAGTCTGCTCTCCAACCACTGAGGAACTGAAATTCAGGATTCCCTGCTCCCTTTGAATTCTGAAAAAGTTGGTGGATTTGTTTCTATGTTTTCTTACATAATCGGGATTTTTTGCAGCCAGTGACCCACCTCTCCCTCTTTTTCTCAAAAACTAATATACCAATTCAACTCAGCTTTTCGTACAACAAACACATAAATGTGAAGTGGTATGACAATAAAAATCATTGAAATCCATGAAAAAAATTTTTTTTTTTATATTGCACCAATTCACAACATGAGCATCTCAAGGAATAAAAAATAAAGAATAATTTCAGTACAAACAGTCGAATTGATAAGGCCTATTAAATTGTGTGTTACATTCAGTTCATTAATCAAATTAATAGTAGAAGTTTTGTTTCTAAGTAAACCCAGCAGATTGCATGTAGCGTTGTTGACTTTACAGCAAACACTCATACTGAGCATGAATGTACCAACAGAGTAAAGTAAAAATCCTCCTTTAACAGGAAAAAGAAACGCCGGATTTGGCTATCTGTCACAACCGACTGGGGGTTTAAGAAAAAGGATCACAGACAAACAAAGAAACAACAGAAGGTTACCAGGCAAGTAGAACAATAATTAAACAACCAGCAAAGACACCCGAAATATTTGGAAGTTCCTAAGGTTCAAAATTCACGACTAACTGCTAGTCAGGCACTGCATACATTTTACCTTTACAATGGCAAGAAAAGATTATGCTGATATAATATACTATACATTTTTTTTACTTATATCAGACGGATCTTCCAATTCTTGTCTCTGGAAACGGCTCCACTCTCTTTTGTTTTTTTCACCTCTGCCCCACTCGGTGCTGGCACTTCATACTGCAACACTGCTGAGCTATTGTGTAAGTCCATCAAATAAAGCCCAATGGATGAACTCTCAGTAACACAGATTTACACATTTCGGATTATTCTTCAAGAGTATCTTTAAGTATTTATTTAATACCCACCATTTCACTGCAAGTTGTAGTGTGTATGACCATGTATGTGACAAATAAACCTTAACTTGAACTTGAACCACTGATTCAATATATTTAATATCAGCGAAGGCTCAACATTATACAAGCATTGTCATAGTTGCCTAAAATCACAACACTTTTGTTTTCTTAACCTTCCTCTCAGTCTTTCTATCCACAAATTGAAAACATTGCATAAAAGTGTGCTCTGATGTGTAATGTAAATTGATTGAACTCTTAAAACATAAACCAACTAAATCTGATTAAATTAAATGAAACTTCTGGGAGTTACAATTTTCAATAACTTTATTTGTTCAGAATTTATCATTACATCTCCCATTTGTATTTGCTGAATCATTATCCATGAAGCCCTTTTGCTAAAAACCTCAACCCTTGAAAAACATATTTAATCCTCTGATGAACATAACAAATCGAATTAAATGATAAAAACTGAGAAAGTAGAACTGTGCAGCTTGCATTACGAACCACCACCACCCACCCCCGAAGCGCACACACACAAATGCTGCAGGGTAGAAACGTTAATTTTAAGAAACCATGTCTGCATAACTTAGTTAATGACTTATACTGAAATAAATTTAAGAACATCTGTGCTGCTTCCTCTTCTTAGTAAGTAGCTCTCTCATGCTGTGATGTAATGTATAAATCTTTTAAACTCTGTTGGTAGGAAAATACTTCCTGTAGCTGCTTACAGCATATATATACCAAAGCTGCTTTAAACTATTCTCATACTTTTGATTGTTTTAATGAAGCACAAGAGTAAACTTAGCTTTGACAGACACAATAGACAACCAACTTTTTTTTGGTTACTTTGTTACTTTAAGAGTAACCTTTCTAACAATGGATATTTTTTCACAAAATCTTGAAAACAGATTGGTGCAACCAAATAAATCGAAACCTGCGTTAAGTAATTTGAATCTTTCGAGTTATATTCTTCCATAGTCTTGAATTTTTTTATATCTCTCGTAACTCCTGGTGACTTTGCTGCTAAATTCTTTTAGATGTGTCTGTGTGGGGATAACATGTCTGAGGAATTGTCCAGTTGCTATGGGAAATGTATCAGGATTTACCAATAAAGCTTGTACTTTATTAGACAAAAGGCAGCCTATATGCCATTTTAAAGAATGGGCATTATTTGAAGAAAGTGAGTTATTTGCTAAAACATCAATAATAATCATAAAAAAAAGTATAAATGCACTTAGTAAGAAACCAGACATTCTTATATGCTGGCTAACAACATTAAAGTCATTTCAGTATTCTTTAATCCTCAACATTCCTAACAAGACTATCTGCTTCTTTACAGAGTTGAAAAGAAAGAGTGGGCAAAATATGTTGTGAAAAATCCAACATGGATCTATTTTTTCTTTCTTTTTTTTCCTTCTTTTTTACCATTCAAGGCTTTTCAGTGAAGAAACTGGACTGAGTTGGACTGCAGCCATAGCTTCTTTGACTAAATAATAAGAGGCTATATTGAATTTTCCCACTGCAGCTAAAAAACAATGGTATTTTCTTTTTTCTGCCCGAGTGAAACTGCCCTCCCACACATTGGTAAACTTCTTTACAGTTATGGTAGGCAATATGCAAATCCACCAAGGTCCCTTGCTAAAAACAGTTCTCGGAGGAGAAACAAACGACAAAAGAAATTTTACAAAATCTGTAAAGAACAAGGATATAATGGTTGTGTGAAAACTAGGTTTAAGTTATATGCAGCATAAGAGTTAGGGGAGGCTAGTTTTGACTTAAATATATTAAGAGATGCAGGGAGAACTTACTAAAAACCTTTTAATATAGCTGAATTGAGGCAGTTCCATCAAAATCCCTGTGATATAAAAGACGTATTACCAGTTGATGTAGTTGTTGGCACAGGACCAGAATGGCTTCCCCCAACCCCAATAAATGAAATCATCCTGATTCAGGTTTTCCTTGATTCATATTGAAATATGTTTGATCTGTGCATAAAAAAATAGCAGAAATCTGTAAAGAGGTCAACACTTTCACACCATTGTAGTATCTTTTTCCAAACTCTTCACACTCAGCTTTCTCTGAACAAACTAAATTCTCACCTCTGTCTTATTTTAATAATAGAAAACTCCTATTCAAGAGGTGTAATTAAAAGAAGCATGACCAGACCTTGTTCTTACTCTGTCTACCATCCTTCCTCCCCCCTTATTGTTGGCTGCGTCTACTGTGACAGTGCAGCACAAGCTGTTAATTTTCCACCCTTCCCAAAACAACTCCGCTTCCCATTTTTATTTTGTCATCCTAAAATTGTCACCTAACATTGCCTAGCAGTCACATTCACCACCTAATAAGATGTTGCACTTTCACCTCCAGCTTTCTTCAGAACATCACTGATTGAGCCACATTCCTCTTCCTGCTCACTTCCTCCCACTTTTTCACCTTGTCAGTTTTTCATTTTTGTCCTCGCTGTCTCCAGACGCCTCCCTCTGTTAGCACCTCCACAGAGGCGCTTGTGTGGCAGCAGCTGTGGAGAGCGCTTCCCACACAAGGAAAAATTTGTTGACCTTGGAGCTTAGGCTTGGTCACGGCTATGATTAATGCCTCTAGAAGACAAGAAGCCACTACCTCCACCTGCCTTGACCGGTCTATATCTTTTAACACTAATCATCCCTATCCAAAGGATGATGTGTGTCAAAGATTTGCCCTCATGATACACAATCTTCTCTTCAAAACTGCTGCTGAAGAGGGAGTAAAAAACTGCAAACATAGGAGTTTTAGCTTCACAAACACATTTTTTTGGTTCTCTCCTCCTTCCAGAATGATGAAACCTGTTGTACTAGGCTCATCTGGAAGGTGTGCACACTGGGTGTTGTTCGATAAGGCAGTTTACCTGTTTGCGTTTTACCCTTAGGAAGAAGCGCCTGTGTGTTTTGCGGTTGTGAAGTTAAAAATCCCTCAAGGACAAATGTGCTAAGAAGAAAAGCTGTGCTGCCATTAGGAGTCCCATGCTCCCTCCTGCCGCTGAGCATAAGGCAAAACAAAGCATTCAAGCAATGAATCACCTCAGATAGATCTTTTTCAGGCACCATAAACAAGAATCCTAATACAAGCTGGGAATAGACTTAGGTTATAATAGTCTCAGAGATACAAATATTCACCTTTGGGTGTACAATATATCTTCCTGGTGTCATCTGCTGACAGAATGATATTTGTTCACAGACTTCATACAGCGATATGTACTGTTTCAATTTAATGGATTTTTTTTGGCCCCCGTGTCAATATCTCTAGCTAAGAAACACAACAGTAATTTGCCATTCCCATTACCCAGAATGCATTGTTTTCTTTTTCCTTTCTGCAGTTGGTTGTGTCTTTGAATTCGCTTGAGTTTGGCAATGCAATAGCCTTTAATGTATTTGGTATATTATTCAATCATGGTATTATTACATATATGCTCATTGGTTTTTATATAGTTTTATATACATGGCCTTGCAAAAGTACATTTTTAGTGAGTAAATTAGGAGTGTACTTAGTAAGCACTACAGTATAAGACATTTGCAGCACCTTAGAATGATTAAATACAGACCAATATTTGTGAAAGAACAAATGTTTTCACACCTCATACTGATTATCTAAACTATCAAACGAAACACAACAAAATGATCAACCCAACATATTTGTGACACTGCAGATCCTTGTTCATTGAGAAGGTAAAAAAAGAGGATAATTACAGTAATTTAACGCTTCTTCTAAAAGTCTGTTGTGAAGAGTGTAATTTCTGCTGCCATCATCTGATGGGGTAGCAGCCTCAGCGCCAGGGACTTAATAAGGCTAAACAACCTCATAAAGAAGGCAGGTTCTATTCTGGGGACTACTGTAGACCCACTGAACACAAAGATGCAAGGATTCATCATTATTTCAAGAATCCTCTTTATGAGGCTGATATACAGCATAAGAATGTCTTTAGTTGGAGGATCCTTCAGATTTAAAACATACCACTAAAAGAGATCTTCAGTGCCCATCAGCATCTATAAAAACTCTTTGAGGAACCATGGACAATATGTGTTACAAAAACCTTAACTTGGGAATAAGAAAGCACTTTGAATGCAATCATTTGTTATGTGGGGACTATAAAACCAACCCGAAAAGCTGAAGTAGAGAATATAGTCTTTGATATACAAGTACGAGTGTTAAATGGGAATCTGGCTGTGAAGGCGAAATGAACAGCCAACTATTCACACAGATAACTTGATTAGTTATGATTTTTATAGGTTCGACCTAAAAAGGGGTGGTAATTTGGGATAGTCAGCAAACCGATTATCTGAATTGAAATTTTAGGCTGACATGCAAACACAGTCCCAGACATCTTCAACATAGAAAAATAAGCCACTAGATATTAATAGGACAGAGGATGAAGCTGTATATTAGAAATCCTAAATGAAGAGTGAATAGACAATGGGAAGACTTCCAACTAGGGCAGAGGTTCCCCTGCTGAAGAAAAACAAACATTTTGATTTAAATCTGTCATAGTCCATCTAATTGGGAATCTGCTGCAAGACTTGATGTTGCCTTTTAATCAAACAGAGCTTGAACTGTTTTGCACAAAGCAATTCTCAAAAGGTTTAGGCTTTTATACATGCTTTTTGTGCTGTAAAATTATCACAATACGTACAATAGGTTTTTGTGCATTTTCTTTCGTCTGCAGATTACAAACATAGAATAAGGTTTATAAACGTTTCGACTGCAAATGTCCCCTTACAAAGCCAATCGTCAGTCACTAACGTTAAAGGTCAAACCTCCAGCAATAAACCTTTTCAACCACAAACACTGACAAAAGCCTGACATTTTTCTCCTCAGTGAACTGTGTGCTCCATCTTTGCATTTAATATTGCCATCTTTGACTGAAGTGTTCCATTTTTATATGAGATGCTCTAAAGGACCCCTTGACCAGATGAAAGCAATTGTCAGCTAGCTCTCTGATGTCTTTGTAATGCATATTATGCAGCTTTGGTGGAAAGCACTGCAATCATCGAAATGTTTTTTTTTTCTCCATCTCTGGACAGTGCTACAGCGGAGCTTGCTTTGCATAGTGAAAAGCCCTTCTGTACCATAGACATTAATTTCTTAATGTCACAGTTTTCCCAAAAATGTCATGCTTCTGAAATATAATGAGCTCTGTTCTTGTTTCCATTTGTTCCAGGATGAAGGGAAACGACAAACTCTTATGAACAATGCGCCACGAAATCTAATTCAAATAAGACAAATGTATCAATTCAGTGTAGACATGTTGGACAATAGAGGTATGCTGTCACTCAGGTAGACATTAAAAATAAAAGACAATTACAAATAAACCTGGTATTGCCATACAGCAGTGTATTATCAATGATGTCCAATGAGTTCCCTACTGTTTGCAGCTCTGCTGTCTTACTGGGTAGAGATTTATATGGTGAGACAAAGAATAAACAAAGGAGTACTCCACAACTGAAAGGTAAAAAAATATCAGATGGAGATTGCTATTAGAAAAAAAAAGCACCTATGACATCCAAAATGTAAACTGCTATGTCACCTGGTCATATTTTAAAATCAATCTCGTTGTGTTGTTTTGCAGAGGCAGTCATGATAAATGACCCTTGTCAGTTCTAAACTCTCTGACAAATATACTCTATCACCAGAGACAGGTTTACATAAAAGCCATCCCCTTTTTATGTCATAGTGTCATCTTTTAGGGGAATGGAAACAGCAGAATGATTGGATTCGGATTTGTAGCGCCACAGGTTATTGAAGTTTATGCAATGAAACAGCCTGAATGCAATATAACTGTATAACATACTAAATATTATACTTTGACATATTGAAAGCTTGTATTGTATCTGCAACCGCATGTGTCTCCATCCATCAAAATCGTTAGCCTGCTATGAACACTAACTATTTCATATGTATAGGGTCTATCTGCAGGTCTCATGTAATATGTATTATAAGAATAATACAAGAAAAGTCAACTCATTATAACATTCTGCAAAACTATTTTTTAATAAATACACATCGACATCTTTGTGTTGAAAAATATTACACACATTTAAATGAAGTGTTATCTATGAATTGAAGGGATAACCTTCCATGTTTACCTATATATATATATGTAAATAAAAACCAGAGGAAACAACATCATCCACCGAAATAGTCATATCATACAGATTTTTGTGAAAAAGTGAGGGTTACATATTTAACCCTATGAAGAAAAAACAAAGGGCCGGTAATTGTTCATGTTCTCAAACTTTGCCAGATAATTTAGAAAATAGTTATTTTGATCAAAATAAGTTATAATAATAATAATCAAAAATTCTCTTATGTTTGAGGGACATTTCAAAAAGGTCCTTACGAGCAACATTTAATAAAAAATGGTAAGAAATTAACTATTTAGCTTATTTGTGAGTATTTAAACGTCAGTGCAATCTTGTGCAAAAAGGAACTGGTTTAAAAAAAAAAACCCAAAACATAGAGATTTTATCAATATTACCATATTAATATTATGCTTGGCATAAAAATTGCTTTTTCGAGGTCATTACGTAGTCAATTACAACTAAACTGATTAAATAAACCTTTTGGAATTACTGTAAAGTGGTAGCAAAAAAAAAAACAACAGTTATTAGTACTGATTTAAAGAGCCAACAGGCTCTCTACATCACATTCACTGGAGGCTCCAGAGTACAGGAGCATTGAAACTAATGCTGCCTCCTGTTGTACATATAAAGCCTGGAGCCAAGATTTAAATGACAATCCAGCTGAATGTGAACAACCCCGGCACCTAGTGTACTGGTGCCCCAGTCTATCAGTTTTATAATTAAATTATTCAAAACTAATTTTATTTAAACATATTTTTTTTGGCTTACAAAAATATTTAAAACAACGAAACATTATGAAAAAGTTTATATCAATATTCCATCTGAATGTCTGTTGGACATTGTCTTTCAAATCAATACGCTATTTCATAATTACAGTGAATAACAATAAAAATCTGATCCAACTAAAAAGTGATATAGTTTACTTAATTACATCTTATAAAACTAAGTATAGTTAACATTTAAAACTGCATTGTTTAGAATTATCACAAAAATAACTTAGAAGTGTTCTTCTTAAAAGAATAATATAGATATAAATAGACTGTGCACACCTGAAACAGGTCTAAAATTGCAATTTTTTTTTGTTTTTTTGGATTTCTCTCTGTCTGTTTTTATTGCTTAACTAACTAATGCATGGAAGCTGCTGTGTAAGTGAATCACCAAACTGAAGCATCAAAAATAAAAACCATGGTTCTGCCAGTCAAAGCCTGCTGTGCCCAAAACTATTTTTCAACACGGCAGAAACAATCTAAAATTCATCTAAAGCCAATGATATTGAACTTTTAAATGTCTCGAGATACTTTGTAACAAAATTGTGACACAAAGAGAAGGCTGTGGCTCCTGCTGTGAAAAACCTGCAAATGTTTCCTCGTTTTGCAGAGCTCTGCTTAACTAAATAAATTTCTCTTTCATGCTTAATCAATAGTTTGCTGCTGTTTTATGCCATCCCGGGTTTATGTTATCTTCTTGGGGACAGTGGAAAGCCAAACAGTGTGAAACAATTGGCCCTTTCTTGGCCCTGTCTTGAACAGCCAGACGTTTGTAGCAGTGTGTCTTGCAAGAATAGCCTAAGAGTTAATTTACTGGCTGTGATTTGTGAGGGAGAAGCAACAACAAACTGCAGCAGACTGGAGCATGAAAAACCATTACTTCAATCCCTCACTGCCTGACATTAATAGGATGAAAAAAGGTTTTGTTCTCCTCTTAATTTGGATGAATTTATCCATATGGTAAAGAAAACAAATAAATATCCATTCCAGCTTTGCTACTGATAAAAAAGGACCAAGAAAGCTCACTTAGCTTTTGCTTCCCCTTCCCTTTTACCTTATTTTGCAAAATTTTTCTTTTTTTTCTGAGCTCATATATCAAATGCTAAACAAAATTAGCTAGACTGGCAATATGTACAGAGGGAGTTTTGATTTATGTAAAGAGGTTTTAGGTCAATTCACCCCTGCCTGGACATGGGTGGTGAGAGGGAATGTTCCTTTGCATAATTCAGGAAAAGGTTGTCATTTCAGGCATTTGATTTACTCACTAAGAAAAACAAATCATCGTAAAGACAGCCTTGTTACAAACATCACTGAGAATAGCAGGGAGGTAATACGATACAATTTGGAGACAAGAAACAAACTAGGGGGAACAATACAATAGAATGTTGAATTGTCGTTGTATAATGTGATTGCTCTACTACATAGTATTACAGGAGAACTAAGGTACTAGAAATCCTAAAGGCACTAGAGCCAGATGTTTCTGTATAATCAGTCAAACTCATGCAATATATATTTTGCGACGTGCAAAACAACAAATTAGTCTAAATCGTTATGTTTGTTTTTGCTATGTTGTTATAAATGGTTAACAACTCACAAGCAAGTTTTATCTTCTAAAAACAAGCTTTTACAAACACATGTGACATCAAATGAGGCGTAAGAGAACTCATCAGTGTTATTTTGGCACATTTGAGTTTATATGTTTTTTTATTTAATTTATTTATTTATTTATTTTATTCCTCATGACATTGATGTAATTCCTTCAAAGGAGAATTGTTCTATATTCGTAATGGCTTCAGCAAAAAAAATTAAATCATAATGTTACAATACTGAAGGGATTTTAAGTTAAAAAAACAAATTATTTAGGCAACAGTAAATCAGCCCAGGATGGAAAGGCTAGCTTTCAATAACAAACGATCTGGTTGATGCATTCCACTAAGACGGTTTTCAAGTCCAACTGATATTTTCTGCATCTTCAGCCAAAAATGGTAGCCAACATATTATATAATGCCACTAGATGGTATCCCTAAATTTAACTGCAGTGCAAATCAAATATATAATTTCAAAAGACCAATGAGGCTGCAAACACTGGGAGCAAATGTCTTCATAGCTTCGGCAGGAAGATCTTACAGTGGAGTACAGTGCTGGGGTCAGCAAGAAGCACACTGTGCGCTGCTCAATTCTCAGAGGAGCTACGCTGTCATTCGTCAGTGAAAACAACTCAACAAACTCGGGTGATAGGCTACATTTTGCTCCACGTTATTGTTCACACATAGCTGCAAATTTGCTCCCAAATCCCTGTCTGAATTACTGACAATCTCAGTTGTAAAGACAGGAACGCAACAAAGAGAGAAGTCAGACTAACACCGGCTGAGACACCCACACTGCCACTTTAGCAGCGAGGTTTCTGCTTTCACTGCTTCATCCATACAGCAGGTTATTTACATTTAAACTGGAAACTATTTTTGGCGGGGCGGAATAACTTTGAGGGGACTAAGGTGACAGTCCACAGTCTGGACGACCTGACCGTACAAAGGATGTGATAACCGTGATATAAAAGATTCATATCAAAGGTCAAAAAATAATTTGGTTGGAGGTAGAAACCCTACAAGTATTTCCTGTACTCGTCCATTTCCGTTTTTTAAAGGCACTTGGCTGCATAGTCTTACGTTGGGTTTGGCAAGTAAAGTGGCCTTTGTTAATTTCTAATGCATTTTGAAACTAGTAATTAAGCGCCCACACCTCCCACATACTCCCCCACACGCACACATGCCACCTCTAAGTTTTTACCCCCTCACCCCAATGGATTGAAAATTGACATGCTCTGGAGAGCCAGTGAGTAATTATATTTGTAAAGAGCAGTGATACAACATACTCCCCCCTGACTGGGACACATTACACATCATTACGAGAGAGCGGCAATGAGGCTTGTGCAAAAACATGCTGGTGCACGTGACCGAACACACACATACTCACAATGTCTTCTCTCTTTTTCTTTCCCTCTTGCTATTTCACACTCGCCATCAGAAGCACAAACTCATACTCACCCATATGTACACACAGAGATCAATGAGCAGAAATCCAAAACACTGTTTGTCATTGGTAAACAAACCCTCCACCTCCGGGCCATGACCCAAGTGCAGCTAGACAAGTAGTAAGAGGATACTCTTAATGGTGTAAACCTCTAAACTCGATCACTTATCTGGTGATAATCATTTGGTGTTGGGTCAATAACACATTAATTCTCATTCATTTGACATATTAAATGCTGCAAAGGGGGCTACAAAAATCCTGGTCCACTGTTTGAAACAACAATTCTCATGGCTATTTAAAGATTCACCAAATCTGATTCCCCGAAAACAATGTATAAATCTTACCAGGGTATTAAGTCTTTCATATGTAGAAGACCATTTCTGATAATTTGGCACAACACAGCAAAGGCAAAAGCAGACTGTGGTTTTTGTTGGGACATTTATAAAAAAAAAATCTTATCCTTGTGGGGACCAAAGGTGCTCATGGGGACCACAATCTGGTCTCCAAGGGTACAAATGCTGTATTGAATTAGGATTCAGGTGTACAACTATGGTGTCAATTAAGTACGGGTTAGATTTAGGTTTAGGTATGTACTGGTAATAATTAGGTTTAGTGTTATCGTCAGGAATAGGCTATAGACGTCCATGATAAATAAATAAAAGTCAATGGAAAGTAAATAAAGAATAAATGGATAAAGAAACCTAATGCGTGAGTGTGTACATGTGGTAAGTACACACTGAACTCCATAGCCAGAGAACCAACAGACCCTTCATCTATATGTTATGACAGGGAGCATAATCTATAATTTTGCTGCATTAAAGAGAAAAAGGCTCTGCAAATATAACGTACAACCAACACTACAAATGGTGACGCTAAACAGAAATAGCTGCAAAAGCCTGTAATAATTAGGTATATAACTGTTTGCATTTGCATAGTCAGATTTAGCCGATACAAATACATATTTTTGTCCCCACCCTATAACTCTTCAAATACCTTGTAAGTTAGGTTCTATCAAACAGGTTTAGATATATTGTTGCTATGAGTATGTTATGTTTATTTCCAAGGTGTTTGCTGCAATATTAATGAGATATCCAGATTGCAAATAGGATGGAGTGAGAGCAATATTAATTTCAGAAAATCTAGTTTAAGATGTCCCGTCTGCTTTGACTTAAACACATCATCATCTCTCTGCTTCACTGTTTCCTCTTCCTTTTAAGTCACCTAATTAATAAGGTTTATAAATCGTTATATTTATTTATTTAGGGATATAGCCGTTTTGTGAGGGAAGTCGCTGCCTCTGCCTAGCATCTATTGACGTGTCATAAAATTAACTAAAGCTTAGGGATATACATTAATCTAACTGTTAAATGATCTCATTTCTACTTGTTTGTCTAAAGCAAACACATCAGGCGTTTTAATTCTGTTTGATTATTTCTAATACTCCGGGCATACCTGTTAATATATAAAGCTGAGAGGATAAAATCCCAGTTTTTCATGGTGTTGCAGTTTATGACTGAATATCTTCATGTAGTTTAGTGTTAATTGCCCCATCATGGTCTTATTTCTCTATGGCCTCAGTTTTATTTGGTTTATATGAGGGTAGCTGTAAAGAAGCTTTAATGCTGTACCATGAGGAGATTATCTGACCATGCTACAGCAATGGACATTATCACTAAACTACATGCATCGCTTCTTCTTCGCTCATTGGTCAGAATAGCTGTTAGGGAGCTCGCCACGAGAAAAGCTTTGTGAACTGTATTTGTGCTGGCGAATGTATCTGTTCTTGTGCACAACATTGTGTGCAAACAGGGTGTTAGTGTTTGCGTTCGTGTAGCTTGTTCTTGTTTCATCTCACTGACTGTGTCTGTAGTGTGCTAGATGATGTGAGACCTAACGTACATGCTTGTGCGGGTGTGCTGCTAGAATTTGTATGTGGTGTTTGTCAGCAGGGTGTGCAGGCTTGCAGAATGACATTTGGTGAAACGTGGCGGCGGGAGAGGAAAAATCTGACTCATAATTGAAGTGCCATGAAAGAAATATGGTCATGAATCTGTATTAGGCTTATGTGCTCAGCTTTAAAGCAGTGGCAGGAGCAGGAGGCAGCATGCTCAGCCTGACTACTTTCCCACCCTGAAGGCTGATTACAACACTCAAAAGGATACTCCACAGAAATGACAGGAAAACACAGCGTATTCAAGCCGAGCAGTCCTGACGACAAAATCGATAGGCCGTAGCGCTCTCATCTCCATCAAAAAGAGTCTCAGGATGAATGTAGCTGTGCTTCTCCGATTCACCCACAGCAATCATCTCAATGTCCTGAAGGATAATGCAGTGCTCTTCAGTCACCCTCCTGCTACTCACATGTAGAGCTGTCTGTGCTGATGGCTGTGGCAGCCTGCCCTTTAGAAAGCAAAGGCACAGGTCTTCTTTAGCTCAGTTTGTTTCCGAAAAATAAATTGTTATAGACAAAATGTCTCTTTTTCAGTTCAGTGACTGCTGGCCTTTAAAAGAAATCATTGGTGCAGTTGTAATTATATTCAACTAAGATGAAACAAGCACCTGTGTTTCTTTTTAAGATCTCCTTAAACACATATGACCTTAAAACACTGTATAGTGTTATCAAATGGGACCCTGAGATTTATTGTAACCCCATATATAAATCAACCTAAATAGATGATAGTACATCTATATTGTTCATTCCTTTAGAGACAATGAATTTGTAAAACAAAAAAAAATCTCTAAAAATTCAAGACTTGTAAAGAATTGTAGACTTTTGAGTACAGTACATGAGTTAGGCTTATGTCACTATCCACACAAAAAAGTAACACTTCAATAAACTTCAGGGAACTTAACTTCTCATTCAGTGTAGTAAAGGACTGTTTCAGTTTTTCTTTTGACATCCAGAAAAAGATTAGCAATGTTTAAAAGAATGTTAAACCCCTTACAGATTGAGAATTCTTAAAATTTCTTTTTCGTTTTCTTTTTTTTTTTATGGTTTTGTAGTCGATCCAAAATTAAAATGAGCAGAGATTGTTAAAAGGAATATTTGTATCCGATATGAAAAATAATTATTAACTAGCTATTTCTAAAAATTGCTTTGGAAATAAACTGCTATACGATTCTGTGCATTCCAAACATATCCACTATCAAAGTATATAAAATAGAGCTAAATATTTGTAAAATCACAAGCAGTGATTGCCAATACTCTAACAGGGAATAGGTGGCTAATCCAGACCAGGATTCAAACCAGTGACCCTTTTGGTAAAGGGCAACAGGACAACAAAATGTAGTGTTTCTCCAAATATGATACACTTTTTACATTGAATTTTCTAAAAGTATTAAATTAAAACAAATATCTACACACACTTAAAAACCTACAGGTTATAAGAGTGTCTAAAAGCCAAAACTAAATTGTCCTTTTTATATTTATATTTTTTATAAGTGTACAGTTTTTTTCAGTCAGTTCGATCAAACAAAAATCTAAAGAATTTAGATTTGCCTTTTAAACAATGGAATAAGCAATATTTCAGAATGCTTAGCATGCTTTCATCACTCCCTAGACTTGAAATGAATAAATAAATAAATAATAAAGTAAAATCCTGATTTTTCAAGACTGTGTAGCATTGGTACAACAATTTGTCTACCATGCAGGCTTCCTTGCTTTGAAGGTTGAAGGTTTTTAAGTTGCGATTAGTTTATAACCATTTCATAGACACTATGAGTTGCAGACATGAAGGGTACATAGTGTGTTGAGTTGCACTGTTAAGTGTAATGAGGCAGAGCTATATGTTCAGAAAAACAGCTGGTTTGGCACACAGACATTCTGTTCAAGCTTTCTTGGGTTTCACACTGACAGCATGTGTAAATTTGCAAAGGCTTGAAAATTCTAAGATGTTCCCTTGCTGGTTATAAAAAATATAAAGTGTGCAATTTGGAAAGATTCGTGTAGTTTTATCCAAATCTTGGATGGGAAAAAGTTTAATGCAGAGTACTGGATTAGAGGAAAAAGTTTAATTAACGGATGAAACTCATTGCATAACTCCTTAATGAAATTGTGAGGATACCTTTAAAATGCTCATATAACAGTTTTTGCATATAAACAATGACAGCTTATAATGTTTCAACATAACTTTATTTCTATAATTTTACACTATTACTTTTACCATTATGAATAATTTGACATTCACTGTAAACGTGTTTTACTGCAAGTCTTCAGTTGAAAATAATACTTAGGAGTGAGTAGTTGGGAAACCTTAGGAAGATGTGAAAATATTAAACCTGAGAAGAAAATAGATGTTTTGGTTTTCTTACAAGATTTCTTATCAGTTTAAACAGAATATAGTGTCATCCAACATGCTTTGTACAAGCGGACAGCAACAAATTGGGTAAAATCAGAGGAAATACTTCAACAAGCAGGTGGCGAGGAGATTTGATTTTCTATTCAAACGGTTTGTCTATAGCCACTTTAAATGTGAAAAATATACATAGATGGAAATCAATTCTGTCCCAGAGATGGATGGAAAAGGTACAAAGCTTGGGTTGTGCACTAACAAACTCCATTTTGTGCTGCATTGGCTGTTTCCATGGAGCTCTCAGTGGCTCTCTTTCACTGTCTCTCTCTCTTTTTCTCCCTGCCCTCCTCAAACCACACAAACGAACACACAAGTGTCTGAAAGGGGATTCATCTGCGTGAGTTTGACTGCAACCAACTGCAACTCAGGAAAGCACTCTTTTACCGCTAACAAACCCCTTTCCTCTCCTCTCTCCTTCACATCACACCCATCTCATCATTTCTCGACCTCATTACAATAATTTCCTAATTTATTCCAAATCCCAGCCACAACAACAAACCCACACTCAGTCGACTCAATTACTGCAATTTGATCCACAACCAGTCTGCATACAACCACCGCATCCACAAGAAGCATAAAGGACAATCCATATTTTACAGAGGTATTTGTGTGTTTTTTCATTAAGTCTCATTTAGAGTGTGTGAAGCAATCAGCCGCAGTGATTACACCCAGATGCCCTATAAAGATGCCCCAGAAAAATGTCCTTGAAGGACAACGTAAAACAGAGAAAAACAGAGAAAGTATGCTTACCGAGGACGCCGACTCGATAGTTGAGAGTGATAACGATGACGTTTCCATAGCTGGCCAGGACACTCCCATCAATCATGTTGCCAGTCCCCTCCATGTAGGACCCTCCGTGGATGTAGACCATCACAGGCTTGGCCCCGGTATCTCGTATGTCTGCAAGAGCCGTCATCATTAACATATTCAAATGGTCTTCCATTCGCTGCGGTCAAAAGGTCAACTCAGACTCAAATACAGCACATGGTGGCCACAAATAAACAAACAAGCTGACAACCCCCTCCCAGATACCAGCTGGAATCATAAACTGCAGCCTGCTGACCTGCTAATGGGATTTGCTGCACTTACATTTACATATATATATATATATATATATATATATATATATATATATATATATATATATATATATATATATATATATATATATATATATATATATATATATATATATATATA
>JAVLVB010000835.1:2653381-2673886 GCA_032876305.1 Orestias chungarensis | reverse complement strand
CTTGACTGAATGATAAAAGATAGGAATCTCAGCATTAAGCCTGAAAGAGCCAAGCTGGTCAGAGTTGAATATCAATAGAGCTAGATACAGGTTTATCCTGTGAGAAAACCTGCCCTAAAAAAACAATTGGGGAAGGTTCATCTTAAAGCTGGATGCTGGAAGAAATCTGATTTAAATATATTCCTGTCTTAGAAGAGTTCGGTGGAAGACCCAAACAAAATGGAGACTCTGCGGCAAGTCTAGAAAATCTACGTTTATACACCAAATCCATCCAATCCGACTGAGCTTGAGGTATTTTGCAAGTATATTTTTCAAACATTTACCTTTATATGTTCAAAGCTGGTTAAAACTAGCCAAAATACACCTAAAACTCTAATTGCAGCTCACAGTTAAACTATCTACCGACTCTAGCAGATTAATACAAACAAAGGCCTCACTTCTCAGAATTTTTAATGTAATATCACACAAAAATGGAAAAACTATGTAAATGAATACTTTTGCAAAGCAAACTGTTAGTTTGTACTTCGTTAACTTCCAGCAGCAGAGGGACTACCTAATATAAACATGCAGAAAACCTTTGGGGGGAATAAGGAGATAGGTACCCTGACACATCTCCTAAGCATAGAGAAGGCTAATCTGGCTTGACAGTGATAGGGGAAACCACACAAGCTAATTACACAAAGCTATACTGCACCTCCTTTTTTACACAGCCTCGCCATGCAACAACAAACTGTTAGCACAGTTACAGTTTGGAAATTGCTGCAAGCTACATTTTGTGCTTCAGCCTTTGGTAATAGTTGTTTGTTTTACTCCCAAAGCAAAGGTGTTGATACCCAGCTGGGGCAAAACTCAAGCCAAACACAGCATATGCAGAGGTAGAGGGAAAATGAAAACAGCCTCTGTCTTGGGAATAGAGTCCAATTACTGACTGGCTTACTGGTACTAAGGGACAAGACAAGAAACTCTCTCATTCTCACTCCTTTTTACCCAACCTTTCTATGGAGCTTCTTGCCTCCACCCACCATCCTCCCACTTTGTATCACTTCTACTCATAGTCTCTCCCCTGTTTCTCCTCTGCCTTCCCTCCATCTCTGTCCAACAGCCTCTCTTTTTTTGCACTGGTGAGAATGAGAAAGGGTAGGAGGTAGAGGAGCGATGAAGATAAAAGGAGAGTTGAATAAAAATGAATAAGGAAGAAACTGAAAAAAAATATTAAAGCGAAAAAGCTTAAAATGAAAGGAATGAGTCAGATTTAAGACTGGTGACATTATATTCTGGTTGCTCTGGTTACAGGGAACAAAAATCCTCAGTTATTCTGAATCTTCAAGCACCCCCGATGATCTTACAAACACTGTCTTCTCTGCTAATTGCAGATAACTGGAAAAATGCTTTCAATAGGGACAACATTTTTTTTAACCTCCATTCAGAACCTAAACCTTATTTTCTCTCTTCTTAATTGTACAACCCCCTGGGTTATTCGCGGGTCTGTTAGACTAAAAGGAAATCAGTAATGTGCATAATATTGACTTATGCCTATATTTATCTTGCTGGTATCTGAGAAGGCTACACGATGAAATGTGATTTATAGCTGACACTTCTCTGGACACACTTATCTTAGACAAGTGAAAAAGGAGAGGAAGGAGAAGGAGGGGGGTCTATGTGGTGAGATAAAGCATTAAAAGTACAGTGAGAGAAGGGAGAAAGAATTGAGAGGTGAGGCGAGGTGAGGAGGGATGAGGGAGCTGCAGAACGATATTCTCCACAAGCTAATCATACAAAGGGGCCAAAGATACAAAGATAATGGCAAAGAGGTAAAAGGAACAGGGAGCAGAAATAAGAAAAGAAAAAAAGAGATTAGTTGTGTCAATGTTATCAGTCACCTCTTTTGTTGATTCACATTGAGTCTCCATTTGGGAGAACCTTTCACTTATTCTTATCTATTTATTAAGTTCATCTGACGTGGAAAGTGTCACCGATATGATCCAAATCTGATTGTATTTTAGGGGGAAAGTTTAGGCATATACAAGATCTCACCTCAATTGTTGTTTCGCAGAAAAAAAGTAAAACAAATTTTTTTCAGACACATCTGCAAAGACTGTACAGCAAAACTTATTGTGGGTGTTGTTTGCTCGCTAATCTCATTGGCCCAATCTGCTGAACGAGGTGACGTAATTGCTTTCATCAGAGAGCATCCAGATTTATATTTTCCTTTAAGAAATGTAAATCATTGCATTGACATGTGTTCTTTGTAGCATCAACACCTAGCACCAAGCTTTGGATGAAAAAAAAGGAGAGATAAATTAATTAAAGCACACAATGTACATGTACAAATACAGTATGCACTGGCAGGTTACCGGCAGGTTACCGGTATCAAGATATGCAACCATTTGTTAGAAAGTTAAATTTCTAAAACTGTTAAATGTCCACATTCTTTTTCATTGTTAAGTCATTTTCCCAAAACGACAGAAAAAAAAAAACTGGAACACTTAATAGTTTTCTTTTAGTTATGTACTGCAAAGAACAAAGCACCAGCCCCCACTACCTCAACCTGCTTTTGTGAAAAAAGAAAACTGCAAATATAATGTAGATTTTAGCTGCAGTTGGTGAATTTTAAACATTATGACCTTTTTCCGGACATGGCCCATAGGTGTCTGAATAGCCTGACTAATTAGTTAGCAAACATCAGCAAAGTCGTCCGCAAAAAAATCCCTGGAAATTGCTCATCAGCTCAAGCGAAAGTACTTCAGATTTTTCTGCTCTGGTTTTGAAAATAACTGAAATTACAACTGTGGGAGCGCTTCCATCGAATACACAAATCAAGTGTAGCTGTCGTATTCTTTGACTGCTTAGCATTTTCTTTGAGTCATCATTGTTGTAAAAAAACAAAACTCTGTATATTTCATCCAAATATATAAAAAAATGTGAATCTCATTAGTGAAAACTGGCCTTATCCAGTCAGAACTAAGGTTAGGAATTAATTTGTTAAAGGTTGTTGGTGTCTGGTTGCCTAAAATTAAGCTTTAAAAAACTGTAATATGCAAGAAGTGTTTGAAAATCAATTTTTGCAAGGTGCTACTCTAAATTTTACTTTATTATTTCCATAAAAAATACTAAAATACAGATACAATGAAAATGTTATTGTTGTAACTGTGATAAATAATCATACACATTATTATTTTATTCTAACAGATGAGGAATTGCTGCTTTTCTGTTTTAAATTAAAACAACTGGATCTTGTACAATACCGTGATACCGGTGAACCACAACATTCCTAGCTAAGATTGCATACCTTGAGTAATCTTGGCCCATGCCTGGTGTTATGCTTCATCAAACGTTTATGCAGACATAAATAAAATGTAAAAAAGAGCAAGTACATTCATGTTTTGAGGAGACTAAACAACAATAAACATCTGTGAATGGTGGAAATGTGGTGCAATAACGAATGGTTACAAAAACTCTCGCTTCCTTGATATGTTTTCCAACTGATGAGTATGATCATGCAGCACTTACTACACAAAGATATACAGTCATACATTCCCAGCACTTATTTTATAAGCACCAGATTATTGTACCACAGTAGAACAAATTAACTTCCTATTGAGCAGTGCATAAATAAATCAAAAGGTTCTCTGCTTAGACAGCAATGGCAGTTAGACCTACAAATATATCACAGGGCAGGAATTTTAGAAAAGGACTAAGGGGCACAACCTTTCAAAGGTGCCTCTGGACTGATTGAAGTGTCAGTGGGAGGCATAACTCAAGCAGACGCCAAGCCTCTTAGTGTTGCTGCCGCAAGTGAAACCAGCAAGAGGGTTTCTGAGCACTCCTTCCTTCGCTGCTATCATATTTTCCCTCTCCACCTGTACCCCCCACCTTTTTCCTGGTGTTGAAAGCAGTCAGTCATATATATCTGACGCTGAAAGCCCCAGAAACCGGCCTTGACACTATGGAGTGGGACAGAACAAAGCTGAGTGGAGATAAATGTCGTAGCATGCACCGTGTCAACGCTTGGGGAAACATGGTGGCTGTCAGCGGCTATCAATGAGGTCTGTGGTGGGAGGGAAAGGGTGACAATGTCGTGATGTGGTAAGACATGACATGTACCCTACTGTAGTCCACTTGTCATGCCAGGCTTCATGGTGCATTTTTTGACAAGTCAATTACAAGCAACATTCAGATTACAGGAAGGTTTCGGAAAGTTCTCTCAAAGCAGATAGTAAAATCATATCTAATCATTCAGAGGGATTTTCTGTAATAGTCGTTGACAACACAGATTTGGTAGGACCATTCCAGAGGCTTTATTTTGGCTTCATCTATGTATTAAAAAAATATAATGTGTGTGTGTTTATTGTTGCAATAAGAAACATTTTCCAAGTGTAAGTTTTCTAGTTGCTGAAATAATTTGGAGATGGTCATCCTACTTCATCAATCCCCAATTTTTTGCAATACACCCTTACCTCTGGCATGATAGCACCAACACCATGCCCGTCTACGTTTTTGGACTGAGCTGAACCCTGACTCCTTTAAACATACGTCTTATCAGTGTGCCTTCTTCTTCTCATCTCCGTATTGTGTAGAAGGCGTCTGAAACATGGCCTCTTTGTGTTTAACACTGCTGTGTTAAGAAATCAGGATCTACCATGTTTGGTTGCTCAACTGAACTGACAAAATATTAGGTAAAAAACATAAACCACAGTAGCTTGCAAAGGGATTGGCAAAGTGCCTATTGAGCACTTCAGGCATCTTGCAAAACTTAATGTTTTCGCTCTTGTTTTAAGTGGTTATATCAATATTTGGGATTTTCCTCTAATGTATCTCATGAAGCATGAATGTAAGTATTCATCTAATAGTAAGTTATTTTTTTGAAACTGCTGCCTTTAAAAGCTGAGACATGTTGATTTTCAACAAGGGCAATAGCATCTTATCCTAAAAGCAAGAGGACATATTAAGTCTCAAGTCCTGTTTTGTCTTTAGCCAGGAAATGTTAACACTGGTCTTGTCCATTCCTACAGTGCAGGTCTTTTAAGGTGAAGAAGGTGGTGTTTCCATTGAAGAGAAATCTAAACGGCAGACTACTACTACATACACTCTGTTACTTTTTTAAAGGTCTGTCGTCTCATGTTTTGTGCAAAAGAATTAAAAGGAAAGGACTGGCTTCTATAAACAATAAGAGGTAGAACTGTGAAGCTCAGCTTTTTATTGTTTAGTTAGAGTGAAACTATTATGCATTTTTTTTTCACAATCATCTTTCATTTTTCATCGTAGCAAATAACCCTTTCCTGATATAATTTTAAAAAGTCAGCACATAGAACCTTTAAGCCAGACAAGTTTAAAAGCCAGCACTTTATCTGAAATGATGGGTTTTGGCAGAAGGCAAGCACTCTACAGCCAGAGAATATCGCACTGAACGTTTTCTCCAGAAATTCTGACAGTTCTGAATAACAGTGTCACATGTGACTTTATATAAAGAAAACCTAATCACAGGATTGAGCCTACTTTATAAAGAAGAAGGTGACTTTTAGTGTGGACCTCTGCAAATATAGACACAGCTAGATGCAACGAGAATAACTATACTTTCACTATGTTAAAATGTGACTCTTTGCTCCCTGACCGTTGATGTTGGCAGCCAGAACGACAGGACGAGCATGTATACAAGTGTGAAAAGAGTGAATATAAAGATGGGGATTGACACTATCAGAATTAGAGGGAGTAGGATGCCAACAAGGCTATTAGAGAAGCTCCCTCTCCCACTCTTCTGGCCTGAATCACGGACTGAGGCAGTGGAGAAGCTGCCCCCTAAAATAACAAGACAGAGAGTGTTCCTTAAGTGAAAGAGGATCAAACATTAGTCTTTTACTAAGAAATAATTATATTCTACTTTCTAAAACAGAGACAGTTTCCCAATGAGAGCTTCATGTCTGGTTTATTTAGGCTCATTTAGCCTGAAAAAATGAAAACATTATCAGGCCATCTTTTTAATGCCGGCTTTCACTGTGCCTAATGAAACTGTACATATTACTGCTATGTTCAGCCAAAGGACCCCAATGAGATATGTGGCTGTGTTTTGCACTTCAGGTTTCTGAAACATGTCGTATTTTAATTATAATTCATAGTGAACATTGATCATTTTTGAGTTTCTTTAAGAAGTATGACGATTACTTAACAATGCACCATTCACATAATACACAAGAGAGATTATATCAACTGCTGCAGCTACCAGTCTGTGCCAGTTTATATTAAGACAACTGTCCATCCACTGTGACTAAAACATGTGATTCAGTTTCACAATGTTAAGGTAAGTCATTAAGTTCATTAAGCAAAACGACTTTTTTTTATTTTTTTTGGCCAAATGTTAAAGTTGAAATATTAAAATTTTAGATCAAAGCAGTCAGGCTACATTTTATCCTTGAAAACATTGTCAGCATGGGAAAAAAGCACTTTATCTAATGAACTAGATATATTATTAGAGAACAAATATTAAATAAAGGGGTGATTCAGGAGTCATTGCTTTTTCAGCTAGTTAATTCTGTTTTGGCACAGCATTCAAGGTTGATATGCAAAACCTTTGGATTGGAAAAAAAGAGGTGTTCCTCTTATGACAACATTTGTTTTGGCACTTGAAATAACACTTATAAATAAATTAGGTGGCAGACAATCACAATACTATAGTCTAAAACTGATTAAAAATCGTTTTTGATATCATTTTAATGCTGTTGAGATTTCCAGTATCTGATATTTGAACCGAAATCTGAATTCAAAATGCATATTTTTAAACAAATTAGATTTTAAACAAAATCACCTGCATTCCGCATTAATTATCCTGATTTTGAAATAGCTAATTTACCAGCGCTGAATATTTATATAAAGACTGTAGCAAAGCTTCTCAAAAATATAGCTCCTCATAATACTATTCACCGACTAATATTCTGCTGTTCTCATCTTTTGGTTTAGTTTTAAAATTATAATTCAAAAAACATACAAGATAACATAAAGTAAGATTTGTCAGGGTCCATAAGATGCGGCTGAAGTCTAAAAGGGCTCCTTAAAGTATGTAAAAAAAATAAGGCAGATAAGAACCTTGTACAAAATCTACTTCTCTGGAGTCTGTTGAAAATTAGCAAGCCCCTCCCAAATTACAGATGAAAAGGTCCATCTATTCAGTGCAAGACTTTAATTTATTAATAAGTCAATCATTGAATACAATGCAAAAAAACAATATTAGATCACTATTTGGATTTGTAAAGAATATTATTATGTATGCAACATAAACTATATAGTTCAGAAATAGCAAATTTGTTAAAATATGATACTTTTATCCCCACTTAAAGGTTAAGGGTAAAAGCAGGAGAACAAATGTTCCCATTCAATGGCTGAAATGATGTCTTGTGAATCAGTTATTAGTGGAAATGTTCATGCTGAAAAGAAGCAGAGCCCCAGCAATCCAAGATTTTTTTAAATAAATTGATAGGGTAGGGGCAGAGAGAAAAGAAGGTGCATGAATTCCCCCTACTGTCGATTCACCACTCTCCAGTCTGCCTTAGCTAGGGGCTTTGCTGGATGGGGATAGAGCCAGAACTATGCAATGGAATTAATGGTAATACCCAGGCAGGTAGAGCTCAGCTCTGCTCTCTGTATCAGCAGCAATGGAGAGTGTCTCTGAGGGAAGTGGCAGTATCTCTATTTATGCGTGTGTCTTCCTTAGGGTGTTCTTCTAGAGCTCTGAAGAAGTCACTGCGTGCATATTTTTACAAATGTGGAGTCACTCATGGTGGAAACATGGCTTACAGTCTCGATGTGCCAAATGGCAACCATGAATACGGATCTATTTTTGTTGTGTATAGTAGTATCCTTGGGAAGAGGTAGGGAGTAGGTGGTTACCTCTAAGAGCCTGTCAGAAGGTCCAGCCCCTCAACCCAGCTTCCACGTTTCACATGGGAGATTTACCACCTGCACTGACTCCAGTCCTTAATTTACATACCCAGCTTTATCTAACGACAGCAGGTAAGTGATTGAAAGCTTGCACTCCATTTTACAGTGCAATAACGTCGTCTGTAAAATTGAGTCTTGATTGTGGGCTGTTGTAAATCACAGCAGTTTGGCCCACACGCTCGTGCTGCTGGAGGGAGACTAGTGCAGAATCCGAATGCTCTTAGGGGCGCCCAGGACTTGACTGTTGCTCAAACACACAGGCATACACATAAAGGGCAGATGTCCAGTTACAAATACAATTTAAAAAAAGCAAAGGAGGACTCGCAGCAACACATTTCAACAATAAAATTATATTCCTATGTATACATTTCATTATGCTTGCTTTCATTACATAGTCTTTATTTCTTTGAAAATGGACAAAATTATTTATTCTTATATTTATTATGATTAAAATTGAAAAACGTGCCTGGAGGTTTTAACAAGAAAAAGGGCATGCTGGATGAAGGGAGTAAATTAGTCCAGGATAGAAGGATGGCCAAGTTAGGCGGCATAGTAATGCTGATATGAGCAATGTGGGAGATATAAAGGGTTACGCTGGAAACCAGACAAGGCAGCAACTCCTTCGGCTGAATGAGAATTCATGGATACACTCTAAAAGGTAATAGTTATTCTTACTTAACTTGACTAAACTCAAGCAATGTGAGTAATGTACACGTTTGGACTGAAAGAGGTACTAATCTAAGTTCGAGTGTGTAAACTGGACTTGACTATTTTTGTTACTGGAGTGAAAACCTGAGTGCGGGACTCATCCAAAAACTTTTTGGACTTGCACATTGCAGAACGCAAGTCTTCTCTAAAGGTGAGTTATTCATTTTAAATACATTTTCATGTGTTGTGTATGACTTTGATATTCACCATAAGCAGATTTCTCCCATAAAAGATGATACTTAAAAGTTGACTATTACTAGTGTTATGGGGTCTTTACTGTTTTTGTCCATGACAAATGGTATGAGTCTGTGGAGAGCTGTTTTGCGTTCTGTACAACTATGCTTGCTCTGCATAGAAGAAAACAAATGACGCATTCCCAAAAATCCTTAATTCATTATTTTTATTCATTAATTTTTATTTATTCTTGTAATGTTATTCTGTACCGCGTTTAATTTTAAAGTTATTTGAAAGTAAATATATAAAACTTTGGGAAAATCATTACCCACATAGCAATGATCTTTTGGTCCAGATGTGGCACACATCTGGCCTTGAATGACGGCGTTGACTCTCGGCGAGTCTGGCTCCCAAACGTCAGCCAAAGTTAAACCTTATATTTTCATTGCTGCTGAGCTCCATTTGGTTCTTGTTGCTTGTTGTCCTTTGGGTAATGTTCATAGTTGTGTGTTATACCATTAGTGTCTTATCTTAATTAATGTATTTATTGCCGCAGAAGAGGATTTTTCTTTTTGTCACATCAGCTCAAGTCCACTGTTATTTTCTTACAAATTTACCCCTTATTTTGTTTCTAGATTACATGTCCATATGTTCTAAACATTTGATGCCAAATTGTGTATTGTATATTATAGAATTTAAAATACACGAAACTGTGGCAGATGTGAGTACAGTTGAATTAAAATAAGAGCTAGTAAAAGAACAGCCTCATTCTTTTATATCCAATCAATTAAACCATGTTTGTAACAAGTTTTGTTTTTTTCCCCTCAGATTGAAGACCGACTTTCAACACGGATGCAGTGGACATGTAGGTTTTGCAATTTCTCAAAAGTGAGGGCAGCTTCTCAAACTTTATATAATAAAATACAGAGTTGCAGTTGTTCAAATAATGAATGCTTGAGCAACAGTCTGTGGTATTAATATTCAAGTAAGCTGATAGCAGGTAAGGAAATCAGCATTGATCCATGTACAATCATCAAAATTCAAATCAATCTTAGCCAAACGATATACAACTGCTGTCAGCAAGCTGAACATTATTTTATATCATTAATTGTGGAAAAAATCTGAATCCGTTGCTTCTGAAGATAATTTTTACTTACTTCTGTTGTTTCCCCCTTTTGTAGACCAATGATGGTATTGCCATGCGGACTGCTGTATTGCGATGTCCCTCGGTTTTTCTCTGAGACGATGGAAGAGACTTCTACAATGTTTGTTTTATATTTATTTGAATGTATTTCGTTAAAGGATGTGCACTAGAAAATCAACATTTTTTTTTAATGTTTACTCTTCTTTATTTCCACAGGATTCAGATGCCACCGCAGATTTCACCCAGGTTCCTGTGGGGTATTATATTATTATATATTATTAAGTTATAATGTGCCTGCATTAAAAAAAACCTAAAAAAACCCACTGTTGTTTCATTTGCTGCTCATTCCGCCTGTAAATTGACTTGTCGTATTACTTATGACCTCTGTGGAAGGAAAACAACTGTTGTTGTATTTCAAGTGTTTCACTGATCACATTGCACTTTGGTTAAGATGCTTAGAATAGTATTTTCTTCAAAATAAAACATTGAAGCTTGTGAACTTACAATTTTGTGTTGGACTTACTTAATTCCTTTGAGGCAATCGGTTTCCTAGATTTTGGTAAGTAAACTGAACTGCTATTAACAGTTGGACCAACTTGATGGAGCTATGTTAAGAACGGGTTAATTTACTTGCTATTTCTAAATTGAGATAACTTTACAAAATTAAGTTAAATTAACCTCACACAATTAAGTGCATAAAACAGTGGTTTAAGTGCACTGAAATAGCTTATGTTAAGTAAACAGGACTTAAAATCAATAGCTATATATACTTATATTTTTTAGGGCAATCGGTTTCGTAAGTTTTTTTTAAGTAAGCTGTACTTGTCAGACTTTACAGTGTAAGAGGTATGTCAGACAGAGACTAAGAGGGGGAGTTTGGTTTGTGTTCCAAATATTCTTGTTCTTCAACATGAATACAAATGCCTAATTTTTCATCAGCAATGCATGAAGTAAAGTTATTAGAAACTGTGATGGTGCTATTATCAGCAATAAAATAATGGCTTTTCGTGAGAGGAAGAATTAGTGAGAGTACACACAGTAAGAAAAATAAGTATTGAGGACTTATTTTTCTATGTAAGTATATTTTCTAATTCGTTTTTGACAAAGAAAACACTCCAGATTTTAGTAATAAAGCAATTAATCCAAACATAATATTAATTATTTCGAAGACACGAGTCTGTAAATTATGTGTTATAAAATGGAGTGGCAATGGAATTATTGATCTAATTATTGATCATGATCATATTATATATGTAGTTGAACAGCAATTGTTGGTAATGGCAATATCACAGCTTTAATTTTTCTAAAACCGACAGAGTTTTATTTGGTTTATGTTCAGGATCATTTTCCATATCAAAAGTTGACCCTTGTTTTGTCAAGACATTCTTATCTTGACTGTTATATGAAGGCTTCAAGCATCACATACAATTATTCCCCAACTTGCAATATCCCTGTTATATTTCGTGCCCTATGTCTTGTATATATGCTGTGTGAATTGACGTGAAAGACTTTCATTTTAGTTTTATAGCACGACTATAACCTCCTAGAGTTTGGGTCGATTCTGCAAATGTACTGGGGAAAAGCCAAAATGTTTTTTTACCAACATTATTTTTGTTCTGCAGTTTGACTGACTGGATTATCAATTTTTTCAATAAATAACTACTTGCCAATTACTGGTATTAAACTAGACTCTGTATTAAGGGCCCTTTTATCTTGGACAACATATGAAAAAGTGTTGTGGTCATTTATGGTCAAAGAATAATCTTTTCGCTTTTGTATAATGTCCGTAATTATTTTTCAAGGAAAAAGCATTCAGAAATGTCAAAAGGGTTTCATCTTAAGTGTGTTTAAAAACTAAAAAGGTCATCGGGCCCTTTGCCTTTATATATAAAACAAATTGTTCTTAAAAAGGACTGCCCTTTTCATTACACATCGAAGTATTTCAAGCTGATATTTTTTAAATTTGATTAAGTTTACAGATTATAAAAATTTCTGTTAGTTTTTAGGATATTGCAAACAAAAATGTATGTTTATTTTTATGCACTCAATACTTTATTGGGACTACTTTAGAATGAATTACTAAAGTTTAATCAAGGAAGTGATCAAACTCTGACATTCCTGAGAAGAAAGAGAAGTCAAGGCTGCTTTTACATTAGACTTTCGGTCATCTTGTCTGTAGAGTGAGACGTTAAGTGCTTCAGAATTCCCTATTAGATTAGGGCTTGAGAAATCAACCAATGACATGGAACCTCAATCACAAATGCAGAAACTTACAGTCTTCTATACCAATCCTTCTCCTGATTCTGGGACCCTAATGTCCAAATGAAATGCATTATTTGGACTTCTTTTGAAAATCAGAATTTGTATTAGACAACAGTCCATTTTCTTTCCCCTTGGTCCAATTAAGATACATATGATGTTGTCTTTGGGTTAAAGTAGCTTGAAGATTTGAAGCCAATAATAATTCAAGATTAGAGGGAGCAAGAAAAAGTACAGGAAGAAGTTTGAGAGCAAACAAAAGAGGAACAATAGACATTTTGCGTTCAGAAAGAGGAAGATCAGATGCTTCAAGCAAAAGCAGGATCAGATGGGAATCTGGGCATAGCAGATTAATTAAACACATTCTTTAATAGGTTCCTTTCAGCAACAACCTTAGGGTCTTCCTATTCTGCCCCCAGCCAATCAGATATCCCACCATTGTTTGACCCACTGCTCTCCTGTCACACATCAAATATTTTATCATCAGCCTCGGTAATGACTCTTCTGGTTCTATAACTTTTACTTTAACCAAATCAGGGGATGCTGCAAATCCCCCCTTGCTATATTTTTAGTCTAGAAGTAAAGGTAAAAGGCAGCTAGGGATAAGTCATAAAGGCCAGTGCAGATTAGGTCTGTATGATTATTTGGCACCTCTTCAACCTTAGACTGACCAAATTGAAGGTTTCACTGTTTTGTTCCAGTACCAAAGAAAACTCACCCATCAGTCCTCAATAACTATAGACCTGTTGCTCAGAAAAGCTTATCATGAAAATACTAGAGAGACACCCGTTGGCTCACATTAATAGGCAAACAAGCCCCAGCTAAAACCCTCTAGAGTTTGCTTATTGCTTGGAGTTTAAGCCGCCTTCATATGGAAGCAAATCATCACCATATTGAAAATTTTTAATAATGTTGCTGCATTATTTGACTCATAAATAAAATTAGTAATCAATAATCCTAATTGCATTTTAATTTTCGTTCTTTAAGACTGCTCAATCCTTCACTTAATTAAAATGAAATTGAAAAAGTCATTCGAGATTTATTTTTCGAAATGTGCCCCAGCCAACCAAAATTGAATTTGAAATGTAAAATTTGAAAATGAAAATGCATTTCCAGAAATGTTCTTTAATTTTAAGAATGTGGCTGCAAAAATAAAATTAGTAATCAATTATCCTATTTGCATTTTCTTCTTCAAGACCACACATTTGTCCTATAATCCAAAAGAAAACGAAGTTGACATTGCTTTTTCGTTTCCGAGGTCTGCCCGCAAAGTCCTGCCCATAACTGGAAAATGAAAAAAGCATTCTGAGCCACAGCAGAGTGACATCAGTAGCCGCTCTTCTTCAGCTCCCTGCTGACTGAGCTACCCATCTGAACAAAGTTCGTACATCTGAAGGATTAAGTGTGGTAAGGTGGTCAGCAGCACACGCTCACTGCAGGAGAAGGCACCCTCTCAATTTATTTTTACTATTTAGACTTCAGACTTTCAGCACAAGTTAAAGACCTGTCTTGTGCAGAAATACTCTATTGAATCATTAGATGTATCAAAGATGGAGAAGAAGCTGCATACACAGTGCTTTATGGCATGGTGTGGAGAAAATCCTATTATTTTAAATGTATTAAATAAAAACAAGTTGTAGATTTTGATGAAACAAAACAAAACAAAGGTAAAATACTAATACTATTTTTTAAGGAGGCTTTGGGTTGCAGCAACAGGCTACAGACCATCTGTGTGAGGAGTACATTTTCTTCTGTAATTAGCTTTTGGGGTAGCAGCATCAAAGCCAAGGACTTTATACTCCTAAACAACTGGTTAAAAAAAGCTGGTTCTGTTCTGGGCACCTCTGTGGAATGACTGGAGATTATTGTACAAAGAACAATTCAGCAGAACATGAACAAAATTATGGACAACCCTGAACATCCTCTTCATTAGACACATTATATACAACAACAGTGTCTTTGTTCAGAAGCTTCTGGGAACCGTCGGAATACAGGCCACTTTGGGAGATCACTCCTGCCCACACTCATAAGCATCTACAATAAGTCTTTGAATGAATAAATAATAGGATTTGTGTCGTTTAATTTTATTTTAGTATTTAAAAATGCATTTTTAATACAATCAAGTTGGATTTCCAGCATTTTACTGGGTGAGGTGGCCATTAATGTGCTGAATATCATTATGATGGATCTAGAACTGGAAGAAGTGTAAGTTATCAATAAATCAAAAAATTCTAAATTCTAAGGAAGAAAAGCTTGAAATATTTACTATGTGTGAGGAATCAACATCTACTTTACTTTCCAAAATGAATGAAATTTTTCTTCTGATATTCACATTGTTTGAGCTAAACTTTTAGCTTAATTTATATTCTAACTTGTTTTAGTATATTTGTTTGTGTGAACTCCTTAGGTTCTCCCGAGATCTGGAGTAAAAGTAACATACCTTATCTCTTTACAGACATGTTAACAAAGACAAATAAAACCAATGTAGCAATTTTTTTCCCCACAGCACAATGACTGTGTTTTTCTAATGTGTCATTTTGTCCTTTATAAAAAAAGGAGGACTAGAGGCATCCCACCTGATGCAAAACCAGTTAAACAAAATCACCAGAACAATAACAATCTTCTGGTTTGTTTAAACAAGTCATGGGCAACTGTGTCACGCATGCATTAGCATTAGCTACAGTTCTGCAACAACGTTGCTTCTGGTACTACATTGTGTGCCTGCGGAAGTGCTCTGCAACAGCACTTAGAGAATAGACTTGTCACATTTTCAGTGAAGCTAATCTAGCAAAACAAGTTGGAGAACAAGCCACTGTGTATGCTTTCAAAGACTTGCCAGACAAAGGGATTGTCACTTATCAGCCACTTTAAACGTACAAAAGGGGGTTACATATAGACATGTGTGAGGCGACTTGAAGGAGGACAGACCTGCATAAGCATGAGCTTTTTAAATATATACACACACACACACACACACACACACACACACACACACACACACACACACTACAAAGAATGGTTGAAAATTAAGACAGTCGGGCTGCAGTTGCAACAGCTTGCCCTGGGCATGAATAAAGAAACACCTGCGTGTCACAGTGGTGCCATGGCAACATTTCCTTGTATGAGATCCAGGATTGTAGGATGGTTCTTGTTGAGAGAGGAGCCGGTTGGCAAAAGACTGGACTTTCCTGACAAACCCTTGAACATCTAAAGGAATAGAGTTTATTTACAGTATCTCCCTGACCAATTTTCAATTAAAGCTAATCAGAGTAAAAAATTTAACAAAACAACAACAAAAAGTTTGTTCTTGCCAAATTTCTAGACAGTTAAAGGAATATAGTTGTCTAACTGCATCAGTTTGTGTAGACAATACAACTTCCAAGCTGCGCAACCATATACGAAGAATCGTTATCAGGAACATCTTTATAAATTTATTTTACATGTAAAATAACCCCACGTTTCCTTTTCTGTAAAAAAACAATATTTAACAAAAACATAAGAAGAGGTATTCTATGCATTATTCCTTTCTAAGTTTTTTAATAAGCTTTACATCACAATGTTTTTAAAGCTGTGGTTATCTCTGTTGCTTCAGCATATTTTTTTCAAGCATTTTCCTTTCATTAAACCTTCAACTAATATGCCTGAATGCAACACGAACAGTCAGCTTCTTTTGCATGTAAGTTAAAAGTCCTTCAAAAGAAAGCAGAAATCATAAGATGGCCAAAACATTTTGTCACAACATACACTTTGATTAAGTGAAATAGACTATAATCATTACATTTAAAAAGCAAACACTCACTGCACTCAGTGCGTTACGAATCAATGAGTTAAAGTTTTACATTTAACTTTAAAATGAAATTAAATCTTTCTAATGTATTGAGATGCAGCTGTAAAAAAAGTATCTAAGTGTAAATTAGGGCTTTGTGATAATATGGAAAATCAGGCTTTCATCACCTGCCCTACAGTGGCAACATAAGAGAGGGGCTGGGTTACATCAAGGGTTTTGATTTATATTCTGAGACTTAAGCTGTTTCTGTTGCAGCACAAGAGCTGTCTCTCATTCTAATCTCGGCAGCGATCCACCCTGAGCCAGGAATATCCCAAGATAAATATGGAAAGAGAACAATGCGATTGCTGAGGAGCAACTTCCCATTTTCTACACCTCTCATCTCTAATCCTCTTTAGCATCGCTCCTGAACTGCCGCTCCTCATCTAAATGAGCAAGTAGACCTGGAAAACAGTCTGATATTATACTTCTGCCTCTCTTTCCTTTGCTATCATCATTATCAACACACTGTTCTGACCAAATCTTAACTGAGGGCTTTAACTGCTAACCCTGCCCCTTTAATATCAACTGCTGCACTGATTGCATGGGATACTAACAAAAGTAAACCTACGGTTTAGTTATCTTGACAGATAGCGGATGTTATGAGTCTCTCAAGTCAAAAAATCTCATCCACTGAATTTATAGATCCTTAAAAAGAAGACCCATCACATTCACTCGCATGCAATCTTTGTGAAAGTGTTGCACTACAGATGATGATGGCACATCGGTGCTTGATGAGTGTATTTGCAAAAAAAATAAATATATATAAATATAAAGGATTAAAAAACAGTCTAATTTTGTAGTCATAGGAAATCATGCACCGTCTCTGTTCACCGAGGAAAATACCTTCATCTTCGTCACCGTCATTTTCCGACAAATCTTCACCCTGTTTTTTTGCATGGGCCCCTGTTGTTGAAGCAGGGAGAGAAACATAGAGACGTACAAAGAAATTCAAAATAGCATGTTTGGCAAAAAAAGACAAATGGGGGAAGGAGGCATTTCACTGAGAACAGCATTTAAAAATACACTACAAAAGAAAAAATTGTCACTTAAATACAATCCATAAGCATAGATTTAAATTTCTACACAAAGCACACAACAGGGAAAGAAACAGAAATCATTAGCTTTTAAAATAAATTTAATGGGTTTACACCGAGTCATACACACTTTTTAAAACTTCATATATACAAAACTATCTTCTTACATGTCAACCCAAAGTCATACAACACTGACATTTTCAGAAAAGAAACATTCAAAATGATTAGGGCTTGAACATTGTTATTAAAAAAAGATTATTTAAGCATTTATTTTAATGTTTTAGTAATAATTTTTTGTATGTTATTACGATTTCACATTTTTCTTATTTTCCTTGTGCCTGAATGTTTCACATTTCAGAATATGTTTTATAGCTAAAGTGGTAAAACAACTTAGGAACAATTGTCTGATATGTTTTGGCTCCAAGAGTTACGATATGTTTAATAGAAAAATTATTGTAGGAGCTAAACTGACAAAACTTCTTCTTCCTACTAATTTAGCCCTTGGATAACTTGATGGATTGCAGGTACAAATACATACTGCACAGGGAGCTACACAAGCAGGGGACATGGTGCGCTATGCTTGCTGCCAACATCCTTTCATCCAGATAACAAAATGTTTGATCTGCCATAAAAAAACATGTCTTACTGCTGCAATTAATACTATTAAAGCGTTCAAATAATAATAATAATAATTATAATAAAAAACACTCAGCCTATTGTAATAGTTTGTTACCATGGCCCGGATAAGGGATGTTAGAAAAAATAACTGCGGACTAAGGAGCAGAGCTTAATTTGGGTATCAAGAGATCTGTCAGAGGTTGGTCGACTTTTAAGGTGGCGTTTGATCTCATGGAAACAACACAAAAAGTACAATACAAAACAATAAATCACCTTGTAAGATGTTACGATTGAGGTAGAACATTGGATTGACACGCAAGGCAAAAATATAAATAAAAATATAAATGAGGAAATTGCCAAAAAGTTTGCTCTTTTTATTTTGGAAACTTTGGCTAGGTAAACTTTCATGGTTTGATCTCAATTGAGGGGACTCATAACAAAACATAAAGGTACTGGTGGAAACATGAAAAAACTGGTCAGCAATTCTAATAATGCTTTAATTGCTAAAATATAAAAATATACTTCTTTCCAATTGCTTTACTGGATTTTTGGTAGATGCCAGTTTTATTTTTGATCAGAAACAAAATATAGTGGTTGAATGAAAACAATTTGCAGAGGTTTAAAGAATTTTGGGGCAATTTGACCGTAGACCTAATAAATGAAAATGTGTTGTGTTTAATATGTCACCTCTTCCTGTTTATAATGTATTTCTTTACCCCGGTTAGCTATAACATTATGACCATCTAATCCTAAATGCTATTCTATTCCCTTCAAAAAATCTTTGACTAGATACAGGATTTAAAAAGTCCATTTGAGAGACTCCTTAATTCTCAGCCAACATTCCATCAAAAATGTTTTGTTTTGGGCCCTTTTTATTGTATTGTAGAGGGGTTAACTCCTTAGAAAGCAATCAGATATCACCAGATCAATATCTAAAGGAAAAGAAACATAAACATTTCAGGCCAAGTAAGGTTTGCATCAATTTCCTTGGTTGGTGCATGTAGAAATTTAATTGATTTGTTGACTTGATTGCAATGTCAAAGGCACATTCATTTGAACACCGTGATAGGGTAAGGTATAAGATGAGCAACATTGATTTTAACATGTCACCAACCATCATGCAGTTACGTTGTGAATATCATCCTTGTGTTACAATCTAAAGTCATAAAAAAACACTTGAAAATATCAATATCAGTTGGTAAGTTAACTAATCTATCAATCCATCTATGCAACAGTGTATAATCTTCTGACAACATTACTTTTTGTAAAGGACCTTTTATCCAACACTCCTGTCAGTCTATATTTTCCACATGAACGGCATTACTACAGGAGATCATACTGACTTAGGGCTTTCTCTCCAAACTAATTCCTACAACATAAAAATACAAATAAATAACAGGTCTTACAAGTTTATTGATTTAAAAAAAGCATGTGGTAAACCTTTCATTATTAAAAGATAAAAGATATCTTCTTGGAATAATATTGTATTACCAGAGATGGGCTTGACCCTTTGCGGAAGCTTAAGTCACTGCTGCTAAAATCAATTAAAAGATAATTAACAACAGATTTATTGTAGAAAGTCCAGTCGCTCACAGTGTTTCTCTGAAAATATTTCCTCCGCTAGCTTTGAACTTATTCATATCGACTTTAACAAAGTTAATAGCTTAAGGATTCCTAATCAGTTGAGATAAGCTCAAAAACTACAAAAAGGCTGTTCAGAGGGATAATTTATAAGACTGACGGTTTTTCCTCCCAGCTCTCAGGTTTTACATATTACCTTGTATACATGCTCAAAATTCACAGACTTTCTCTGTTAAGCTGCCTTATTTTATTTTATCCTCTGTAAATCTGGCAAGCAGTTCGCACCATATGTGTGCTTAATGTACGCTGCACGCAGCATGTTTAGTAAAGTTTTATCTTTATGTGTATATGAATCCATGTATAGACTCCTGAATCACCTTTCCCCTATCTTCACTTGTAATCTGTCTTTCTAATTGAAACTGTATAGGTGCAATACACTATAATGCATAATGTAAAAGGCTGAGTGTCATGACATTTACTCTGTAAAGTAAAAGAGCATTTTTTTGTTCGGTTCCATGGTAACTAAGATGACCTTGTTAAATGTGTTCATCAGTTTTGCACTATCATGAATAATACAGTTATATTGAAGACAATCCAAGCTACAGCAGCAAAACCTGGCATTCAACTATGACACTGAGGTTTAAAAGCACCCGCTTTCTAAGCAATAAAAGGTAAAAGGACTAAAAACCATTTATGTTACTGTGAGGCACAAGGTTTTCAAGATGTGTCAGTTAAGGGCAAGGATAAATGCTTGTTGTTTGCCAAATTGAAATAGCAGGGTGGAACGTCATATTTTTAAGTCCATTAAGTCCACATTAACTCGAGAGGAATGTTGACACATTTTTGCAAAAGAATCAAAACATTTTTATTTTATTTTTTTTAAATGACAGTGAAAAATTTTGATGGGTAATAAATCTATGATTAACTTTTAAACGTTTCCACTTCACATAAATAAATGAACAATAAAAATACATTGCCTCTGTTGTTGGCGTTTTAACCTTTCTCGCCTTTTAATGCCAATTTCCCAAATAACTACTACGTTGTGAAATCCCAATGATCCATCTGTAAGAGTCAATTTAATTGTTTTCATTTCTTTTTCAACAAGTTTTTTTTTATTTCCAATTTTTCAAATGTAGTTTTGGATATTAGTACTCATTATGTATCATACTATTGAAAAGAATGCAGCGTGACAATGCTCCACTCAGTTACATATATCTGTTGCCACACTC